>UYRT01000276.1:0-10568 GCA_900617915.1 Gongylonema pulchrum
GGGGAACATTGCCCAAAGATTTCAGCGTTTTAGCTTCTCAGATCCCCGAGTTATGAACTTTCCCGAGAAAAATTTTGGCGGGCCCATACGCGGGTAACACGCGGGTGTTGGTGCCCATTTTGGGGATTGGGACCGGCATGCGCATTTAGATTAAGTTCCCGAAATTTCAGCCTCGCAGCTTTTATAGGTCTTGAGATGAAAGTGCGTGACAGACGCACACACAAACACACGGACACACAGACAACCCCTCGTCATTATGCGTTTTTGCATTGCATAGCTGGAAAAAACGCATAAAAAATGGATAACAAGTTTTTAGATTTTTTTTTATTTACAGAGCAAGACTGGTGTCAGTTATGCATATAAGTATTCATTTGAAATTTCATAATTTTGGAGCCTATTTGGGGTTTTTTTCTGAGTGAAATGTTGGGTTGTGGCTCGACGGTCCGTCAACTGGCCTGGTGCTCCGACGTGTCAAGCTGTATTGTCGGCTTCCTGAAAAGAGGTCGGATAGCAGGGTCCTTTATCGCCGCGCAGTCCACCGTAACAAGACAGTGCACAATACTGGACTGCACTATTCTTTAACGCAAAAGCAATGATCTTATAATAGGTAGCTTCATGCCATTACATGCCTATCTAGGAGGGAGTCATGATGCAACAGAGGCATTAATAATTGAACAAATTTTTGAAAGAAAAATGGCAAAAGTAACAGTTTTCCTCAGCTCTTTTACATATATAAAGCACTGCTGACAAAAGTGGAGAGAGAGAGGGATGCATTTGAACAAGCTTCTAGTCTTTTTAAAGCGCTCCATATTTTTAATAAAAATATGAAAAAAGCGAATTTTTTTCGTTGCAGGTTGTAATATTCGTGCGATCTGTGCAACGTTGTGGTGCTCTGCACACGTTACTTTCGGAGCAAAATTTTCCAAGTATAGCAATACATCGCAATATGCCGCAGGAGGAACGCCTTGCGCGTTATCAGCAATTTAAAGATTTCCAGGTGATTTACTCTGTTGGAACCCATTCTGCCGCCGAATGCCACTTTTTGCAGTTGCCGATGATGATACTGATCATGTTTTGATGTTGATGAAAATTTTCAATATTCGTCACTACCGCTGAGGCACGCAAAAAACCCAGAATTTTGTCTTTTTTAATGGTTTTCTTTCCAAATTTTTAATGATTTTCGTAAATTAGAAGCGTATCCTGGTTGCAACGAACCTGTTCGGCCGAGGTATGGATATTGAACGCGTGAATATTGTTTTCAACTACGATATGCCAGAAGATTCGGATACCTATTTGCACAGAGTTAGTCCTTCTTTCCTCGTCTCTGTTTAGATATTGAAGTGAATGCTACTCACGAAAATTGTATTCTGCAGGAGATTTGTACTTGTAATTGTCGATAACGAGCTTTTTTTTGATTATTCAAACTATTAGAGTCCAGAAAGAAGCCCATGGGCGTTTTCAGGTTGCTCGTGCTGGACGTTTTGGTACCAAAGGTTTGGCAATAACATTTGTATCGGATGAGAACGATGCAAAAATTCTAAATGACGTACAGGATCGATTCGACGTGAATGTGACTGAATTGCCAGCCGAAATTGAAGTGGCTTCTTACAGTAAGCATTTTTCTACTTTCTAAGTATTTTGCCAAATCCATTTAAAAGAAAAAAATGTGGATGCGTAATTGTCTGACGCATATATATGCTCCTGTAGGCAAGTATACATAAATAACATTTACCGAAATAGCGACTGGACTTCATGCAAAAAACCGGTAATCATGCACCTTGATGTCCGTGCGACTCCATAATGCATCACCTTCATCCCAACTGACGCCCTTCCTCGTGCATGCCAGAAAGGATTAAAGCACGGTATCCTGTGGCGCTGAGGATGGTTATTAAGCAGTATGATAAGTAATAAAATTTTAAATTCGAGATAGGCATTATTTTTTATAGCAATGCATAATTTTTGTGGCATTTTTCATACCTAAAAATCCGTGCAGCTGTTTTCGAATTTTTCATTATTCTGCCTTATTGCACTGCCTCTACTTACAGTTTAGAAGTATTTAAAATAAACGAATTTGTTTTCATTTCCTGCTGTGCGGAGTGGTTGCAAAATTGTTAGTAGCGGAGAAAAAAGTGTCAAAAATTGGGTCATAATTTGCAAAACTTATCAAGAATGAGGGAGAGGGGGGATTGAGCAGAGAGGATTGAAATTAGAAAAACGTTGGTTTGATGCACGCACAG
This sequence comes from Gongylonema pulchrum, assembly GCA_900617915.1. Lineage (NCBI taxonomy): Eukaryota > Metazoa > Nematoda > Chromadorea > Rhabditida > Gongylonematidae > Gongylonema > Gongylonema pulchrum. The sequence continues at coordinate 2,238 of UYRT01000276.1, forward strand.
GCATAAGTTCTAGTTGCGTAGGATTTGCCCCCTTCCCTGTTCGTCCCCCTCCCCACCTCCCTGGATATTTTTGCACGAGTTTTTCTATCCAATATAGTTTGGCATTTCCCTTTCGTCCTCATCTTCTTTACGTACTCTTAAAAGTGCTTCAGACGCTATCGCTGCTATATTTATACCTCTTTTTATTCGTTTTTTGCAGCTATGCAATGCGGAAAATGCATATAGACGAGAGGTTGTCTGTGTGTTTTTCTGTTTGTGTGTGTTTGCTCAGGGATCTGAGAAGCTAGAAAGCTGAAATTTCATTGGGACGTTCCCCATCCAAGTGGGTATTAATGAGCTCAAATCCAGCTCCCGGATAGGCGTGCTACCCACGTATGGGCCCGTGAAATTTTTTTTTTTGAGTAAATTGCTAATCAGAAGCCAGGAAAGCTTGAAAGATAAAATTTTAAGGGGTGTTTCCTGACTGACGGCCAGTTTTAATTTGTTTAGCTAGAAATATTTGCCGGGAAAACCGGTGCTGGTAGCGACAAAAACTGCGGGGAACTATGCAAAAAACGCATCTTCGCACGGACAGCCAGTGCGTTGGTCAATTATTTTTTATCAATATTTGGTCACTCTGCTGACGCATGCTAAGTTGTTTTGATCTGGGGACCGGAATTTCTAATTTCCTGATTAATGCCACCGTTTTGCCCGCTTTTAATTAGTTGTGTTTGTTTTCAGTCGAAGGCCGAGCAAACTGAGTGATGCAGGAGTCCGCTGAATGGACAACAAATTTGAAATGGTTATGGCAGTGAAAGAAATGATTCTCGTTGTTTCTCGTTATGATGATGATGATAATGTTTTTTTGGCATTTTTATTATCAGTAAATTATTTTTCGTAAAATTCTTTTTTTCAGTTTTTTCAACTCACCGTTGTGTAGTGTATGTGCGTTTTCAAAATGAATTGTTTGCATTTTCATTTGTCTTACACAATGTTTTTTTTAGCTGTAACAGCTCAGATGTTTCGTACAATTTTTTTTGCATATTTTTTTCACTGTTAACCTTTCCCCTCCATCCCGCCACTATGCGTTTTTCCAAAAGAATTTTCATCACAGGCCGGCAGTAATGTCGATTTACCTTTGTCTTGGTGTGCTTGGTCTTCTCAGTTACTCACGGATTTTTAAATAAAAGCCAAGACTGACTCATTTCGAACTAAGCCATTTTTATCGAATTTTCCCGTTTTTCCTGCTTTTTTTGGCCTGTTTTCGTGCAAATTCGATAAAAATTTGTCGTATTTAGGCACGGTCAAGTTTATTACGACCCGCCATGTTGATCTGTGTTGCTGACTAGTTCATCTGTGGTTGTAATTTGGCACATCGATTTCGCGCACATTTCCATGCAATGTCAGCATAAATTTGCACCCGTCGCTTTTTCCCGTTCCCGGATTTGGTAATTTCCGTGCCACGCGTTCGTGTGTGGGCTCGAGCGCTTCTAAACACTTGATTTTGCTCGTACATGAGTTGGGGGATAACGCATAGTGCGCACACCGCGTCTTATTCCAATCGTTTGTATGGTTTTTATTTTCGCTTGTTGCATAAAACTGAACTGTGCCTCGTTGCTCCTGCACTACTGATGATTCAGGAAGCCAATAGTTGGGCGCCGATTTGTGCACCTGGATTGCCAACAGCTGAATGGCCCTGGTTCTGGTGATGGGTATTCCTGGTGCCGGCAAAACCACACTATGCAAGAACCTCGAGGAACGGATTGGGACGAGCTGCTGCGCGATATTCTCATTTGACGATATCTTCAACGATGATGGCTTCATGGAGCATCTCTGGGGCAAGGAATATGCGCATGCCGGCATACTCCATCTATACGGCCTGGACAGCACCCCGTCAGCTCACAGTGAGCGCAAAAGATGTGAAACCCGGGTACGGGATTTCTTGAGAAATCAGGCATGCCGCGGAGAATCATCGCGGGTAACCGTGGTGGATGATATATTTTACCTGAGAAGCATGAGACGCCCGTTCAAGAGGATGGCCAACACATTCCACTTAGCTTATATGGTTGTTCTGGTGGATGTGCCCCTCGATTTGGCGCTCGCACAAAATGCACAGCGCCCGGAGCAATACCGCATCCCGGAACAGGTGATCGCGAAAATCAACAAAAACATGGAGCTGCCAGCTGAAAATGAGCCGAGTTTCATCTACAGACCAGGTGATAGCCTGGACGAATTGGCTGCCCAAATCCGTAAGCAACGGGAAACCGCCCTTAGCCGTCCAGTCCGGGAAACTCAGAGCACGGTGCAGCCGGCAGCAGATGAAAAGTGGAAGAAGCTGGAACTGGATCTGCGCAGATGCATCGGCGAATTGGTCAGGGAAACGGGCGCACGTACGAAAGGCGCACTTTTGTCAGAAATAAAAAAAGCGGTTTATTTGGATTTGCGCACCAAAGATATCCCGAACTGGGATATCGATGGACTGAAGGATATCCTACGACAAAGGATTTTGGATCATTGATATTAGCATACGGAGTTATGCCAGTGGGCTCAAACACACGTCAGTTTTGTCTTTCATCGAGCACTCACAACAACAAACTGATGGCAGGATGGCGCGTCATTTTCATCTATTTTTGTTAAAGTGTATCTTTTTTATGGTTTTGCATAAAAATAGGCATTTTCTGGATGCGTTTGCTTCGCTCTTAAATGTAATACAGAGCTTTCAATAGACCTTAACGACTTTTTCTCTATATAACTCGACATAGTTGCGCTTGGCCTGTGGGAGCATCCTAGTAACATCACAAACAGCGGTAACCTAACTGCAAATTCAAGCAGTTTTGGTAGAACTAAATTCGATGTTCACTTTCGCCAATTTTTACTTTCTCGGGAAACTGGTTGGGCGCTTCCTCGGTGGATGTTCTTAATAATCGTTATGGACACCATTCATCTCTTTAAGGTTTTGGAGAAAATAGGAACAAAAAATGAAAGAGTTGTAAAGAATTATTAAAGTTGGTAAGAAATGTTTCGGTCCATTAAGTCGTATACATTTCTTGCCATTGCCACAGTTGGACCTCGTCAGTACGACGACTGTGGTAATAATATAATTTAGTAACGTGTGTCATACAGTGTTGTCATACAGTGCCTACCTGGCTGTGTATAATGGCTGCATTTAGTTAATGCATGAAAAATGAATTTACAAGCCAATGACTATTTTTGTATTGATAGAAGTCGACTTTAAACAATGATAAGTAGTGCAGTGCTACTGCTACTGCTGCTGCCAACATCACGCCTACAGCGAAGCGGCACACGAAATTTCCTCTTTTTTATGTAGGATGGTCTAAAATGGGCGTCAAAATGATGAGATGTTCAAAATCGTCATGTTCCACTCTGTGCTAGGGACGAGAAAACTCGCGGAAGCATTCATACTGGTAGCACACACACACGTAAGTATACGTCATGTGTGCTAACGAGACTGGACAGTGACTCAGTCTTGTGAGGTTTCCACAAGAAATAGGCTGAAAGTAATTCTGTTTCCTGGATGCGATCCGATGGCAATGTTCTAGCGGGATGAATTAGTAAATTTTGGTCGAACTGCTCCGAGTGACCCAGTCGATCGTCCTCAGTCTGAAAATAACGTTATTTAACGGCAATTACCAAAGGACATGCCGGATTAAGCCCGAAAGGTTCAAGAGGCAAATGGCGGCTCGAAAGGCAGATCTGTGGGAGATATAACAAATTACGGTAAAAAAGGTAAAAACCGGAGGTACACAGTCAGCCGATGCGAAAGTGCTAGTAAAATAGGTCTCGTGTTTTTGTCCACAATTGCTCGCTTGAAGTGAATGTAGAAACTCCTAAAGCTCATGAAGTGATCACTGAACTGTTGTAATTCCTGTGCTTAATGGAATATGCAACTAAAAAAAAAACTCGTTAAACGAGCTCCTGAAGCTTTTTTTCGTCACGAAGCTACGGTGCGACCGACGGGTGATTGTTGAGGATCAGTGTAGAAATTACAAATAAATGCGGAAAAATCAAGCATATCATGTAATAATTTCTTAAAATTTCGTAAAAAGCCGTTGCGCCATTATAATGTAACACCCCTGGTCCCCTATTTAACCTTTGGACACTCTACCCCTTCTTGGGTTATGAAGTCCCTTTGATCTCTGGTCAACCGACTATAACTCCTCCTCTCCAGGTTCCAGTGTGTTGTTCTACTTTGTTCATTCGACAGGTTCGTTCACCCTGTGCTAAGAAGCTTCGGCTTCCCAGAGACATTCTTCCTCTCCTAATTTAATTTACTTTGCATAACTAATATTTTGTTGTGTAGTTTAATTATAAATTTACGTGTTTATAACTAGGTGTCTGTTACACATACACACACATGCATTCATACACACACTCATACACACACATACATGCATACATACACACACACTAGTTTGAACCTAAACTGTTAAAGTTGCGATAAGCGACAAAGTTTTTCTGGCGGTTGCCTGTAGATCTTTAGCGGTAATTTTTCGCTGTTTGGATTCTTAGTGTAACTAAGCAGCAGAAATATTTTTTTAGCAACAATTTAAGAAATAGATATGAAAAAATTAAGAAATGAAGCATCTTTCCACGCATTTAAAACAGTCTTTGACCTGTACATTGTGACAGGGTAAGCGGAAACCTTTCATTCGCTCACTGCTTTCTAACATTTCATTTTTTGCATCTTTTAATGATCATTTTCGTTTTATTTTGTCATGTTTCATCTCAAGCTGTTGGTGCAGTGACGTGTGCAGATATAAAATGGCTTTGGAGAGGAAGATGACTGCTTTCCCTTCTCTTTTTCTCACAACAGAAGAATAAAAAAAAAGAAAAAAAATACGAGGGACTGAGTGAAGCAGTATAGAATTTATCAAGAGGTGCACAAAATTTAGCAGGAAAGAAGAAGGATTCAAAATTTAGCCAGATGGGTGCAAGCTTTCATCAGTGAGATAAGGAAAACACACACACACATGCGCGCACACACATGCACACATACACACAGAGTGATTAAAGTTGGCTGTGTGGATCATGTTAATTACCAGGGGATATTAGCTTCGAAGATGGGGCAGTTCAAAAGAAATGCCATATTCGACGTACTGAGCTACAAAAAAAAAAGATTTTTTTAATGAAGAGGCTCTGAATCTCGCTGCCTTGTGCCAGGGCCACTTTGATTTCACGGTGAACGATCGCTGGATGAACAAGTGGCGTTTGTTTCGAAGGCTTGAAAACAGATAAGAACAGGATTTGGTGAATTCAGGGAACTACAGCCTGCCGCATTCTAAGAAGTACTGAAGTGGATCAGGCACCCCAGTGGATATCACGAAGGGGGTGAGACTCCAGAGTTATTCGGTTGATTTAGAAGTGTATTTTACTAAAATTTGAGAAAATAGCACCAAATTGGAATTGAAATTAAACTGTTAAACAGGAATATTTCGGTCCCTGAAATGGTATATCTTTCTGCTGAGTATCACAACTGGACCTCGTCAGTACGATGGTTGCGGTCTCAAATTATTTTCAGTGCCTGTCAAAACTTGTATTTGGGTAATGGGAAAAGAAGGAGAAAGGAAAAGGACGAATGACTATTGTTGCCTAGGGAAGTCAGCAGTAGCCCCGGGATGTATCCGGGACAGCGAGCTACTTGACGGAATTATAAAATTTCTCACGATAAAAAATGCTTCAGTTTTGTTCGGCGCTACACAAACAGTGGATTGATCCTGAGTAGTGGAGTGCAAAGGGAGGTAGGAAGCACGGGCTGAGCTTCGACCCCTCCCCCCCGTGGTTGGGTGAAGAGAATTTTATCAACTTACGGGCGGCTAACATCGAAGCATAGTTTTGTCGGAGCGAGGAGGCATGCGAGGGAGAGGGGGAAGGGGGTGCTCTCCAACGACAATCGATTCTCTCTTCCCAGCTGCTCCCCTCCCCTTGCCCTCTTCGCATCCCTGCTCCTCCCTCCTCCTCCTCCAAACACTGCTGAAGGAAAGGAGTGGGAGAAGGAGTGTGTTGATTCGCCAGGGAGGGATGGGGGGTGTGTGCACCCCTCTGATTCGTGGATGGGAGGGTTTCTCTGTGCACCAACATCCTGAAGAGTGGGGCCATCGGCACACCAGCCGGGGAATCGACCGGCAAAACATCCCCGCTGTGGTGAAGGTGCTCAGTCGAACTCCCTCCCCCATTGCCCTACCACAATCGCCCCCATTTCCTCCTCTTTTCAGCAGAATGCCTATTCTGTCTTGTTCATATGTATATGTTTGTATGTGTATGTGTGTGTTTGTTGGTGGCGATTCTACGGTTAGTAACCGGTGTCTCTCGGACAGGACCCGCGCTGTTTGCTGCTTCTGCTGTTGTGTGTCCTCAAAAAGAGGGTGGTGTATGCACAACCCTCTTTTTTTTGCCTCATTTTTGTGCCGCATTTTATAGCATCTTAAAAATAAACTTAGCTATTCTGAACTGAACTGCCGTATTTCAGAATGCATTTGATAGTTTTTAGCCGATCTCTCAAAAGCCCCCGCATCTCGGGGGACTAAATTTCGGGTCCCCTCAGTCATTTTGCATCTAATTTGTCTCAGTTTCTCGCGTTACCCTCCTTTTGCGGGTGGTTTTGGTGTCTTCCTAGAATAGTGTGCGGACGAGATTCAGTCGTGTGTTCTAAGGTAAGAAGTAGCTTATTTTATGGACTTGCCTTTGTTTCTCATTCATCCATTTGCCGTATTTATTACCGCTCGAATGGTATCATTGTATTTCTGCGTCAAAAAAGCTAAATTCCTTAATAATGCTGTTAAATATTACATCAGTTTTCGGCTTAAATTAGGAAGCAGATGTGGACCAGCGGTCAGGACCGGTCACCTCAGAGATATGAACTAAATAGGAGAATCAAGGAAAAAAAGACAGGCATGACAGTGTGCAAGGGATGAAAAGAAGGTGGACTGGTAAATCACAGAAGAGTAGCACTTCGCCATTAAGCCATGACCCTGAATGCTGAGATAATCGTGTAACTTTGGTGAGGATTGGTCAAGATTTTTAGCACACACATTTTCGGGCAGTGGTCATTTGTGTTGCTAGCTGTACGCAGTGAATTCATTTTTAAAAAATGTCTGTGCCAAGAAAAATGAGCTCAAGAAATCAAACATCAAGCAAAAGGCCTACAGAACGCAACTAAAATTGGACTGGAAGCCAGAAATGCAAAATTTAGCATGAAATTTTACAAATTCAGTTTAGCTGCTTCACTGGAACTTACACTCCTGGAATTACTCTGTCTGAATTTACCCGATGACGGAATTGCCGATCTTTTTGGCTTCTTCGTAGTGCGAAAGACCGGTTGAGACAACCGGGAGACTCCGGTACTATCCGTAGTTTCTTTATTGGCGATAATTTTTGGTCAGATGGCACAGTTAAATTCAATTCTAACATAACTCTGCGGTGCACCGGACCGAAACACTCCTATTTATTAAATTTCTCAATATAATTTTGTATAATTTTATGTATTTTTTTAATACATGTATTTAATATTAAATAGTTTTATGTTAAATTTTTTAATGCAGCGATTTGACATTTAATTCATATATTAGATAATTTTATGATTTTTTTATGATTTCATATTTCTGGCATAATTTTATATCTTTTATATCTGTAATTAATATCTCTGTTACCTCCACCATCCATCCCATTCCTCCAAGTCGATTCTAAACTTCATTCCACACAGGACATCAGAAATCCTGGGGTCGTCAGGATGCTTGAATCTATCGAAACGAGTTGAAACCAGGACTACTAAGCCCATCTCTTCTGTCTTGTGTCTCATGTCTCTAGTTTGTACTCAGCTGCTCCCCCTGTGCGTATTTTGTTCTCGGAATTCACTGGGCTGGTCATTTTCTCCACAAACTGACCCGCGATGTCCGGTGAAAAAATGTCATCAGGAACAAGAAACTGGTCCAGGAGGAAGGGTCTCGGGCCTCGGAACTGGTGGTTAGGATAGTCTCAGAAGCTCGGCACAGCACCATCGCATTCCCTATTTTCTGCCTGCAAGCATTCCTGTACATTGCATCACTCAGCTCGCCTTAAAGCACGTGCTAGCCCTCGTTTGCTACCTCGGCGCTTATATTTGCTCGCTTTTTTAGGCGTATTTGCATAAATGATTTATGCAAATAACGCACAATACCAGCCGAGATCATGCTCCTGTGTGTCTATATACATGCATATGTGTGTGTGTCTGCGTGTATCTGTGCATGTGTCCATGCATGTGTATGCTTGTGTGTATATGTATGTCTGCACATATATGCTTATGTATCTGTGTTTAGGTTTGGGCGTGTGAAGTATGTATATATATATATATATATA
>UYRT01000277.1:0-10565 GCA_900617915.1 Gongylonema pulchrum
GGGGGGGTTATACAGCACCGGGCACCGGGCAGAAAAGTTGTCAGCTGCATAAAGAATATGAATTAAAAGCTGTCCCAAGTACTGGAAAAGTTAGCGTCGTCATTTTACTGAAATCACAACAGGTTTGTGTTTTTTAAAATTATCCCCACATATGTGAGTTAACATACATATGCATATGATGCTTATATATTTTTCATGAACATGTTAAGATTAATTGGTTTTTAGTACAGTACACAGTAAAACTTGTTTTTAACGTCCATTTTGCGCCAAAAAGAGGGTGGGGGGAAGGGGAGGGGAGACGTGAGGAAGAATACGTGAACAAACTTCCCCAGTAAAAAAACACCGTACTGCAAAAGCTGAAATATTTACCTGGCTCTGTTTTCGCCACTCATTCTTCGCTTTAAAATAAAGAAAGTAGGAGGAAAAGTGACTGGAAATAAAAATGAGCTAAAAATACATTTTTAAATGATAATCACCTCTTCGTTGGATGTGTGCGATTTCATTTGTCACATAATTATATTTGATCACAAGACTGCACTTCTGGATATCGATGCCCTCTTCGGCCACCGATGTGGCGCACAATATTTTGGTTTCGCCATTTTCGAATCGCGCTAATGTGTCACGCTGCGCCATGGCTGTTTGCCCACCAAGATCACCTGATACATTGATGCCTAAAAATATTTGATCAATCGAAATCCGTCATAATATTCATTCTCAGATGTGGAAAATATGGCGTAAGCAAGAAAAAAAAACGCGAAAAATAAGAATAAACAAAGTGAGCTAAAGGATGAGAAAAATGCTCATATACAGCTCAACAGGTATGAAGCTGCATCTCAGCAGAAAGCCACGATAATTTCGATGATTTTTGATCTTTCGGGAATTTAATAAGCTAGTTGATTTTGACCTTCAAATCCGATTCACTAAACAGGTTACAGGATAAACAATTACAGATAAAACTGCTGGAGTAGCATCACAGGAGTGTGGTTCGCCCGAAGTTTTATGAGCATTTGAACCCGACGAGAAAAAATTTTCGTCTAAAATAGCCAAAAAAAAAAATGTCCAACACCAACCGCGCTCAGACCTTTGAAAATATTCGAGATTTTAAAGCACTGTGCTGTGATTCAAAAAGCTAAAATGAAAATCAAAATATGAGGCCATATCCCCCGATGAATGCCCAATCAAACCAGCTTACGATGACACGGGAACGATAACGAACAAAGCATTCCCAAGCAATAATCATCTCATTGGCAAAAAAGTCTAGGAACAGACCAGTTACGATCTCCGATTTTACTCCCAGTGCTTTTAGGCCTTCATTCTCATTAAGCTGTTCAGCCAGTCGTACGGCAAAATCCCTCATTCGCACGAAAACAATTGCACGCGCGTCTTTTTTAATCGTAAATTCCGCATTCAGTGTCCTAAAATTTTCACACACTAAAATTCAAACTGAAAATATGAAAACACAAAATCTGAAGAATTTTCAAACAAAAAGAAAGGCGTAGTTGCAATTATATGCTAACCGTAAAAGTTCGTTGAAAAACTTGTTACTCGTCAGATTTCTTCCATGAGACTCAAAAGGATATGCTGAAAAAAAAAATACTTTTACGCATTTTGAAAAGAAGCCTGCTCAAATACTTCACAAAAAGTGGAGAGAATGGAAGCATAAAAGTTTTTTTTTTAGAAAGAATGAAGAAAGAAAGCAGCCTATACAGGCAGCGAGCCTCTCTAGAATGTGTAAATGCGACCCGCCACCATGTACAGGTTATGGCATGTTGTCTGTAATCTGATGTTTTCGTGTATTTATATATACTGATCGGCAGCGATATTCAGCATTGCCGATTTTTGAATTTTCGTATAAAGTGGAAGTTACCTCGCAGAATGCTCAGGACTTCACTAGGTGACGTCGCCCTCAAAATGCTGCACTTATCTTCAAAATATCTCTTTGCCACATGATGCGGAAAATGAATATACTGTTCCAGTGTGCGGTATAAAATCTTAAAAAATATTCCAGGAAAATTTTTATTCCTAAACAGCAAATGTTTCATAGCTGCATATCAGTGAAACTAAGAAATTTTTTCTTAAAGATCCAAGCAATCTTCATGACAATATACAGTTTTTATGGCTGCACTTCGACAGCATCATGCGGCCTTCACATTGACAGAAGAGCCGATCATGGAGATATCAAGCAATTTGTGACTGCATCTCAATAGCAGTGACATCTTCAAGGTCCGTACAGAATAATGATAATACATCTCAACTAAGCGTTCACAATGACAATTCGCCAGGGATCTGCGATTTACACCGAATTTAGTGTTATAATTTAATAATAAATAGCGGCGAACACCGGAGCAGCCGGTGCCATCATACATTTTGTGCGATTCCGCCCACCGTATGATTGCCTGCTAATGATTTTCACTGCTCCGAATTTAAATTTGAGGGGTTGTACGTGGGCAGGGAACAGTCCCCCAAAATTTCAGCTTCCTAGATTCCGCAGGTCCCGAGATAATAGTTTACCCGCCAAAAGTTTCATAGGGCCGTATATGTTAGCCGTGGGTAAGGGAGGTTGAACTTAAGTTTGCGGGTTCACACGTGGGTGAGGAACATTCCCCTGAATTTTCAGCTTCCTAACTTCTGAAAGTTGCGGACAAGTTGCTGCGGGGGGACACACACACACAAAAACAGACAACCCCGTGATAATATGAGTTTTGTACTTCTGTTACACTGTACAAAACGCATAAAAATACTAATTAACAAACTTCAATGTATTGCAGGCATGTTGTGACCAGAACGCGTTCCTCTGAATTCATCATTGCTTCAGGTACCAATCTTACCAATAACTGCGAGAACCACGTTTCGTATGCTGAAAAATGACATGCTAAAGTATCGTGTCCTCAAAAAACAATTCAAATAACAATCCCTCTGAAATTTCAGTCAAACAAAGTGAGAAAACAATCGTCGCATCCGCTTTCTGTGAAAGATACAGGAGTCATGAAGAATCTAAGTAGCAACACACACACGAACAGAAATAAGCCCGTTGCTTGCTTTTGCCTCGAAAAATCATTTAGGAACAACTCTGGCACTTTCTTCTTTCGCGGGAGGGAGGGAAGAGGGGAGGAGGGACGGAGGGAGGACCAAAATCAATACCGTCCAAATGATCCTTCTTGGGCTCCCTGTTACTGATTTTACAGGGATATTCTCACACAAACAGCTACGCACGGGCGTTCTATCTTGCGCCACAAATCTCTTCTTCAAGCTCAAAATCTGTTTAACGCAATTACGCTACCTCGCACTGGCAGCAAATGCCAATTTCCTTGTTACTTTCTAGAACGGCATCATTTGCAACCAATTTTTTATAACTTCGAAAAGTGCATAAAACAGACCTTTCGAGATTTTATTAGACGGAGCTATCGAAAACTGAAGAAGTGTTTCGCTGATAGCTGATGCACGGTCTGAATAATCTAAAACAACACTTCGGAATAAGGCCTATAATATTTTCGTACAGACTGCAATTATGGGAAAAGACATTTTACATTCGTAAACAAAACAGCCAGAAAGTGATTCCTGCCTATGTAAAAAAAAAAAAGCACAGAATAGCCCGGAACGGCCTTAACAGGGTCCCCTCCCCTCCCTCACAACTTCGCACGTAAGAGGTGCTAGTGCAGCCTGTATGGAAGTGAAACATGCAAGAAATTAGGCTAAACGATGAAAAGACCGACGAGGAAGGGGTGAAATGGAGACAAAATTTCCACTTTACTAGAGAACTAAAGGGGAATGAACTTTGGCGAAACTTAATCAAAACAACATTAAGGATAGTTCACAGAATAACACAAAGCGTCTCCAAACGCAAATAAATGGATCTGTCAACATCAAATTCATTCCAAAAATGCTAAAGATGCCAAAAGCAGCCCCAGATGGAGTAAGCGCAAATAAAAAATTTTCGTGAGTCAGGAAACATTTATCCAATAAGAAAATTAAAGTTCCGTTTTTATGAAAAATAGAACGAAAGTTAGGTGAACGTGCAACCTGTTTCGCCAGAGAGGTAGGACTGCTTTAGATGGCTGCTAGCATCCTGCAACATCATTTCAAATCGCTGCATAAGGTTCGTGATACGAAGAGCGGTCGGATCCGATAAAATATTATTTTCAATAAATCTGATCTCTGAAAAATACGCAATACCAATAGTGATTCTAAACAACTGCAATTATCATGAAAATCCATAACTAAAGCGTTGGCGCATCAAAATGAGAGGAAATGCTGATCAGGGCCCTCTTCATGTTCTCAGATTTTGCCGATACCAAATAGATCGAAACGAAATTGTTAGCAAAAAAATAACTTCCCAGAGCAAGCAATATAAAACATCGATTGTGAAAAGCAACACTTTTTCAAATTCACCCTCTCACTGGTTCTTTAAATGGCAATGAAAGATCGTACACCGTGTTTGCTGACAACGAAAAGTTAGAGAAGGGTGGAGAAGGGATCAGCGATAAGGCATAAGTAAGCAGCAGCGCATGTTCAATGTAGTGAATCAGCTTAAGGCTAAAAACAAAGAAGAATTGGGAAGTGGTCAGCGCTGAATCACCGGCCAAAAACAAAGCGATGATGAAAAAGTAGTCGATTTAGCTATCATCATTGTGAACAGACAAACTACTACAACACAAAGTCGCACTCGCATATCTAAATATTCAAGAAGCTATTTAAAAAAAATCTAATTCCGTAAACTTTAAACTACACGTTTTAGTATTTTAACCGTGCTGTTGTTCCATATTCTTCGCCACCTGTAACAATATAGAGTGGTGGGTAATGAAAGCGTGAAGCCGCAAAACTATAGCAAACAAGTTGTTTGGGCCGTTATTTCAGAAGGTGTGGTTCCACCTACCAACGGCCACAAAAAACCCCTTTACAACTTCACACTCTTCGGCGGCCCCACTTGGTGGGCCGTCCAATTTCAGTCCGGCCTTCTATGGCCACTCTTTTTCTATTTCCTTACTTATTAAAAACCACAAAAAAAAAGCAAGCATTACCATCCACAGCTACCGATGAATACAGCGCAAGTTCATCGATGTTTTCACGTACATAGCTCAACACTGTGCAATCCAAATTTGCGCATACCGCTATGATATGTGACACTGCTTGCAAGCCATCCTGTCCACTACCAACCCCCAGTGACGCTGTCAGTCCAACTATCTGCAATGCAAACTTCTAAAAAAAAGTAGTGGCGGGGCGCACCATGTGCGTTTTTTTGCAAAATTTAAGCCACAAATCTTTTGTTGCAAAATAACATTGTTTTTTTTTCCCAGGCAAATACTTCTAGCTAAACGAATTGAAAAAAAAAAAACATCGAATTCGGGCTCGTCATTATCATTTCCACGTCTGCGGTGCTAAGATTTCATCCGAAAACTGTCAGCACCAAACTGCAGCATATATGAAGAGGACGCGAAAGTTGTTTTCACATACACTTCATAAAGGACGCAGTCTAGTTCACTGCCATTCCTACGGCAACGAGAAGTGCCAGGATCGGAATTATGCAGGCGATGAAAATAGAAAGCATATAAAAGTAAAAAATAATGCAATTTTTGAATTCAATTTTAGTCCAGCTAACAACGTGATACAGCTTTACCGTCTGGAGCTATTACCAGTCAATACACACAAAGAACGACCTCCCAAACGTCTTTGTGACTGACCCCGATATCCCCAGACCCCCAATCTCCTGCACTCTGATACTTATCTGAGATGCGCACAAAAAATGTGGTCACAATGAAAAGGCTATTCGCCTACTGTTAAGTAAGTTGAAAGGCCACAGAAGCAGTGAAGCAGGAAATGTATTATAGTCAATACTTCCCGTCGAAACGTGGAAACTAGGAAACAAAGGCAAGGACCACAGGAGTTGCGCTTAATGGCATGAAGATACGCTGCAACAAAACAGCAACTACTCAAAGAAATAAAATATACGAAATATTAGATCAGAAATAATCTCACAGTGTACAATTATTACCTGTGGCAGGCGTTTCCCGACCGGAAGAACATTGGCGCATTTCAAGTCGTGATAAGCAATCATAATAACTATAAAAGCATTATTTATTTTGTTTCGAACCAAAAAAAAAGCAACGCAAGAACAGAACATACTTAAAATAACACCAAAGCTCCCTGCTCCCTCCCACCGCTCAAAATTCGTTTTCTGGATAAAAACGCCTGAAAATAGCCTGAATGGATAGCACACTACCAAAAGCAACCATCTGTTAGCGAGGCAATCGATGATTGCCTCTTCTGTTTTTTTTTAAGCAGTAACTGGAAGGAGGTCTCGCAATACCGATACACCATCAAACAAAAAAAAAACAAATCAACGGACGATAGGGCAGCTAATTTTGAGAACAAACAATCCATTTTGGTGCTAATTTTTTCTTTTTCAAATTTATCACCTAATTTGTCATCATTTCAGTTAATTAGCCTATGCGCAGTACTTTTTACCACTCCAACAAGCAACCTAAAAAACAAAACAATACGAAGAGAAATCAGAAGTTTTAATTCGTCAAAGACAGCAACAACGTTTACTTATTTTCCCCAGACCAACTTACCAGCAAATTTTGCATTTCTACTACAAATGTACATAGGATTTGTCTATCGAACTGGACAAAGCCATTTATACCGCAAATCGTTGCTTGAACGATGTATCGAATCTAGAATTGGATTGCGGGGACCACCTCTACGTGCTGAGGGGATCAGTTTACTTGTCTATCGTTAGATTGTACCCGAAGTTGCAGATTTTCTGCAGATTTACTGTCAGTTATATTATGAAATGTACGAATAATCGGTACGAGTATTAAACTGAATCTCGAAAAAAAAGCAGTACTTACCATTATAGGGATGACTGGCAATCGTATGATGAGCTTCATCGAAAATCATCAGAGAAAATGTAGACAGCGAAAAACGCTGTTGGTTGTTCTCATCATCATCATCGTAACACCCCGTCAGAAGATTTCTAAAAAAAAAAAAACACGCAAATTGCACAGTCTATGCTTGCATCATTTGGCAAGAAGCGAAAAAAGAAACACGTAAGGCACAACGCTAAGTCCCAGTTTCTCTCAGTAACAAAAAACAACAGAGGCGATAGGCTAACACCGATGAGGCAAGCACAAAAACTGCTTCTCAGCTGAACGTGGCCGCGATACAGAACAGTGATAAACATGAATTGCACTGAATGCAACAAGAATCACTGAGGAAAACAACTATGTTACCATCAGTGCATAATGCAGTTTTTAGGGATTTGTGAATAGAGGATCCCTCCTAAAATTTCAGCCTCCTAGCTTCTCCGATTCCGAGTTGAAAACCCGGGATGAAACGCAGATGGAACACGCACAGACATATACGTACACTCACATACATACATACACAAATAGTCTCGACAATATACGTTTTATGCTACTGTTGCAACAATATAAAACGCATAAAAACATACACAATTAGCTGAGGTGTGATAATGATTATGTCATGATTTTGAACGATCTGCGCAATTGGTATGTCGTTGTTTGAGTCACCCGACAAGCACGTAATACGCCAATGAGGGTGAACGAACTTGCTCAATAACCTCGCCTGTTGTTCCAAAAACGTGGTATTTGTGACGAGGAAGCAAATCTAAAAACACGCTCCCATTATGCAAGTATGCCACACACATATTTATCCAAAAAAACTTTTTTTTCTAAATCAAAAGTTGTAAAAAAATTGGTAATGAAACACACAAAGAAAAACAATATTTCTTTAAGGCAGGTAAAACTATGCTGCCAAAGTGCTAAGAGGGCGACGAAATATGGGATGAACACGAGGTTTACAATTTTTGCACCTTTTTTGTTTGACAGATGTTTGTGCTTCTGAAAGGTAAGTCAGATGATAACAAGCAATCAAAGAGTAAGTAAAGATATGTAAAGATATGCATTGTGGCTGAGATGCCATGCTGCTAATTCGTGATTTGAGGCTGGGGAGCTACGCGCTCACAAATGGAACATGGCAAAAATTTGTATTATTTTATGCTCGCAAACTTAAAAATCGGTCTTCACGCATGCCTCGAACTCACATACGGGCATGCGAAAGTTTTGGCGCGAAAATCATTACCTCAAGATCAGAAAATTCAGGACGCTGAAACTTTAAGATTATACTCCGTACCTGCGTATAAATTTATTTCCCGCCCATGCCTAGGTTTCATGTACGAAGAAGTGAAGATTTTGGCGCCAAAATTAATACCTTGGAAACCAGAAAAGCTAGAAGGCTGAAATATTACAAGAATGTTTCCTGTTCATACGACTCTGCAATTTAAATCAGCCTTCAGGCGTGTGTCAGTCCCACTTGTGAGCGTGTAAAGGTTTCGGCGCAAAAATTATTAACTCAAAAATCAGAAAAGCTAGCGAGTTGAAATTTTAGTGTGCTCGTGGTCGGCATATAAATAAGTCTTCGCACGCGCCCGGATCCCACGTAAGGAAACGTGAAAGTTCTGACGCCAAAATTAATAAGTTGAGGACCATGAAAATCTTTTTTGTGTATTCCATACAGTAACGCAGTAAGCACTTTTAACAACAAGTTTTCCCCGGACATAATTGCACACGCGACCGCTGGAAAGGAGTGTATAAGCATCAGCCGGACTGAGCTGCACAAGCGTTAGCTGGACAGGGTTGCAGAAAATGCATGGTGGTAGCAGCTACGGTGGTTCGCGCCGCTATTTTTCCATTCTTCTCGCCCACCCCGCTTTCCACCAAAAAAAAAAACTTTTTTAAATTCAAACTTTTGTGCTCATATTGTTTTTTTTGCCCAAGATGAGGTGATGTTTCACGATTGAGGCGGCTACAACGGTTTTGCCGCTTCCCGTTGGTGCGGTAATCACCGTATTATAGCCAGCATAGGCCGGCCGCGCCAACTCTTCTTGGTATTTTCGCAGGACAATTGTTGCTCCTGTAAAAAGCAGATACTGGAAAATCATTCCACGATTATGCTTTTCCTTTTTACTTTTCGCATACAAAAATATACCCTCTACCTAGAACCGGTGAACTGTCTGCCTTACGTATATTGTCTGCTTCGCATATACGTGAAACGAACCTACAAACATATTGTTACCACCAGCTGCCCTTACAAGAAATTTCACCAAGGTTTTGTCCTGAATTCGTTATTGATTCCATGATAACATCATGCACCGATTTTTCTGACGAGCAAAAAATGATCTTTTCAAAAAAATTTGTCGAAAAACTGCGGGCATATTTGTTTGGCAGCAGCTGCATGTCGAACCACAACCGAATTTACCATGCATGTTGGAGTTAAAATTCTCTTCGTATTCACTTATCATAAGTGACAGTGGAACTCGAAAGTAACTCGAACGACGGGAATTCGCCACCAGCAATCAGCTGCTACCAAGGCCACTGCGGATAAGAATTTTCGAACAGCACCACTTACTGTGCACCTCAGTTTTGGGTTTCAAGTCCTATTCACAAAATATATGGGCAACCGAGTGAACTGGGTTCGCCTGTTTCGTTGACTTCACTGATGCAATTTTTAAGATCAGTGAAAACGGTCCCACCAATTACTTCGTTTTATAGCAATTTTTACCCTTTTAATTTTGACCCTAAGTACTTTCCTGGCAAAAACATCATCACAGTATCAATAAGTGTTCCTCTCTTCATCGTCTTCTGCGAACGCGATTTCGCAGTGTTGAGTCGGAGGCTATATTGATGATTCCCGGCTTTATCCACACTTGTCTGTGTTTATAACTAAGGGATGAAACACAGGTGGAAGATTTTTATCACATAATCCTTTATGAAATGTGAAAACCACATATCCCTAAGGTCCCTCATTACATTCCTTAGTTTTGCTAACTTCCTCTGTTCCATCCCTTATTCACCAGTTCAATTTCTTCAGGTCTACATTTTCATTACAGTCCTGTTCCCATTTCTCTCCTCCTTTTCACAACCCACAGTTAATCCCTTCACCAGTGACCTTTGCAATTCTACTGCTGTTAACTTCAGCCCAACTTTTCTTAACCTACAATCATTTATAGTCAGCTCGCCTCGTACACTCTCCTCAGTATATCAACCCAGGAATTCTCCGCTGGGAATATTCACAATGTATGTAACTCTGTCGCCAGCAACAGACACCTGTTTAAATACTTTTACCTTAGAGCATCAAGCTGCGAAGTCTTCTCCCCTCTTACCCCCCTCCGCTGCCACAGTTTGACTTCTTAATCACTTAATCACCTCTTTTTATTTCCTTTGCTACGTCCTTTAATTGTGGTTTTTATGCGTTTTGTGCTGTGCAACAGCTGCACAAAACGCACATTGTCACGGGGTTGTCTGTAATGTCTGTGTGTGTGTGTGTCTCCGCAGCAACTTGTTCGCAGTTTTCAACTCAGAGACCACAAAAGCTAGGAAGCTGAAAATTTAAGGGAATGTTCCTCACTCACATCTAACCCCGCTAATTTCACGTATCGACGCGTGAAATTTCTAACTGTTTTTTAAACATTTCAACTATTATTGCACAGACTAAAGTACAAAGCAGTGAAAATCATTAATAGGCAATCATTCGATGGGCTGAATTGC
>UYRT01000278.1:0-10557 GCA_900617915.1 Gongylonema pulchrum
CCGAGTGGTTAAGGCGATGGACTGCTAATCCATTGGGGTTTCCCCGCGTGAGTTCGAATCTCATCCCGATCGCACCCTCGCTTTTGCAAAATCGATCGTTTTCCTGGATTGATAACAGATCAATCACAATTGCTACTGTGCGCGGATAACAGTTCCTTTGTTTTGCATTTACTAATGCATTTTTTTTTTTTTTTTCATACAATAACTCTTCTGCCATAAAACACTTCAAACAAATTGCGAAATGTATAAATAACGGGCGATTCCTGTCAGCTCACGGTGAGTGAATGCGATAAAACATGAATTTTTATGTTGACACGATAGTTTTTTGCCTTTTTCATCGCCTGAAATTTGGATAATTTTAGAACAGTTGACCGATTCATTATGATTCGTTTTTGATTTTAAGGAATCTGACTGATTCGTTCATGAAGGCTAACTGTATTCATTCCCTACAAGAGGCAACAATAATCAAAAATAGTCCGATTGAGAGAAAGTGCTAAGAGCAATTATCACTGGCAATTTCTGTGGTCATCACAGGGCAAGATAGTTCATCGAGTTGACGTTAAGGTCAACTGAGGCAAAAAAAAAAAGATGTGAATTGGTAGTTCACATATTTAATAGTCCTTTTAGCTATCAGGAGGTTTTTTTTTTTCTTAGGACCGCTCCGTCCCGCACTACAAAATGCCTCGTAAAACCGGCAAAGTCGAAGGCTTCAGTTAGTCCTCCACTTCCTTTACACTAATTCATCACCTGTAGATGGCGGTACAATTTGGTCAAGGAAAATCGTTGGGAAAGTGCATGGTAGCTTGCCATGCGGAACCTGCACAGTACTATTTATAGTCCAACAGCTCCACGTACTGACCGATAGAATATTCATATATTTGCAGGACCTGTTAGCAATTTGCCCGTGGGCATCCCGGAACTCTGAAAGACCTTCACTTTGTTTGTCTTCTGAAGCACTTTCAGTTTTCACTCTTCAAGCTTCTGAGCATCTCTTCTGTCTTGCGGGGACTGCTTGTCAGTAAAAACTATGCTCCCTAACAAGTAATAATAATGAGCCAGATCTCTGGTTCTCGTACTGAGCCCCCTCCCTCCATTCCCTCACTGATGTGATACCAACCATGAGTTACTAAAAATGCTAGCTTTTTTAAAAAAGAATGGGAATAATCCGTTCAAAAGTTTCCCCTTTGCCGCTCGTCTTCTCTGTAATCCTTTTTTTTTTCTCTTCGCCTCTTACTTCCTCTCTCAGTGGTGAATTCGAGCATAATCCATTTCCCTGCTGAATCAGTTTGTACATTGGGAGGCACAATCCCTGATACGGCTTTGCACCTATATTAATTTTTGGTTCCATTTCGGAGTCTCAATTGTGTACAGGTCTGCCATTCTCCAGCTTTATTTTTGCACTGTGTGGTGATCCTGGAAAACCGCCGTATTATTACTGTTTGTATAAAAGCAAAAAAGTGTTACTTGCTTCTTTCAGGAAGAATGTGGATGCAACATCTTATTCCTCCTACAGCTCAGTGCTGTTTCTCCCGGATGGCAATATTTTTGGCTTGCTTTCTGCTGGTACAAATAGCACCAGTAAACGCCAAAGGCTCGGTAAGCTTTTACAATAGCAATTTTTATGCAGATATCGACGAAACATTCCTAACAGCCTGGGCGGATGCACTTGCTAGGACTGACTGAATAATTCCGCACCCTTTTTGGCACATCACTGGATACAGGAATTTTGGTACAGAAATTTGGATACAAATTTTTTTTTTGGTACCAAAACAACTTTCAAACAACATGGATCAATCAATCTGCTTCTTGACAGAACTCAGAGTCTGCTTTTTTTTCCAGTTCCATGGTTAATCCTGCTGAATCCTCATTCGCCTGTCCAAATTAACCTTTGTGCTTTTTCCAGGCAATTATAGCTCTTGCAGATAGCTTTCAGAGGTAGTAAAAAAACTTTGTCAAATTTTCGCTTAGATAGGCACAAGCCTAATAAGTGTGAAAAATTTTGAATATGATGAGACCGCTGTTACTTGACTACAAGGAAAGTATGCCATCAGATGATTTCGTATTTCACTGGACTCCTGAAACGGAAATCTGTTCTAGTTTTCCCGAAAGATAGATAAATGACCAGAAAAAGAATGTTCAGAAGACAGAATTCCGGGGACGTAAAAAAGATGACCAGTGAAACGGATGGGCAAAAACAGTTGCAGTAATAAATGCAAGGAAAAAGCAGAAATACAGTAGTTGACATGGAATGTCTGAATTTACGATAGCAAATTCACAAATACGTTCATTTTTAAACAATTTAAGTAGCCTTCGGTCACTTCCTAGTGCTAGCTTGACAAAAGACAATTTCTTCGCTGCCAATTTGATGTTTTTTTTAGCTAGTTTCGGCAGCCGAGTCGAAGAATCAAACAGAGGATAATGCAGCCAACTACACTGACAGCCACCGACTGCTTCCGGAACAATACCCTTCCACCTCTGCTACTAAAGGCAAAAACGCTGAATGTACTAACCACTGCCGAAATGCAACTCGTAGGGGCAGACACTCACGGAACTGCAGTTTTTGCGGCAAAATTCTTCCTTCACCTTCAAAACTAAAGGTTCACTTGCGGAAACACACCGGCAAAAAGCCGTTCGGCTGTGAACAGTGCGGTAAAAAATTCGGAACAGTGGAATGTTTGCGGAGGCACTGTAGAATTCATACTGGCGAAAAACCATTCAAATGCGGCCACTGTGGTTTGAGTTTCAGGGAGAAATCCTACCTGAGAAGACACATTTTGGGAACTCATATTGGTGAAAGACCTTTCAACTGTAGCCTCTGCAGTTTGAGCTTCGTACAGAATTCTGATTTGGAAAGACACATGCAAACGCATACGAATGAACGACTGTACTGCTGCCATATTTGCGGTAAAACATTTTGCTACCAAACAACTCTAAATGTACATTTACGGACTCATTCGAATAAAAAGCCCTACAAGTGTAATTTTTGTGGTAAAACGGTGAAACACAGCGGAAGTTTGTTCAACCACCAACGGATCCATTCTGATGAAAGGCCCTATAAGTGCAATTACTGCGATAAAAGGATGAAGACGAAACCTGCTCTAACTCGACATCAGCGAACGCACAGTGGTGAGAAGCCATACAAATGTCAGTTTTGCAATAAAACGATGGCTGATAAAAGCAGTGTGCTGAGACATCAGAAAAAATTTCATGCTGCCGAACTGTCTACAAATCCTACTGTTACGAATGAGTGATACTTTATTAGTTTTAAACAGAAAATTCGTTGTAATGCCATTTTTGTAATTCTATCTTTTTTTTTGTACTAATCCGCCCTAAGTATCACCTTAGTTTAATAAAAGATGCAGTTGCACATCTTACATAAAAGGTTGAGGGGAGAAAATGTATTCCGAAATTTGTGCCTTGTTTAGCCCACGTTTCAGAGCTGCTTCCAGTGTCGCCACTGAGGCAGCTAGTAGCTTTTCCATTCTTCTTTTTGTGAAGCTCAGTTGTGGTGTAGGCGAGTTGACAGAGCCTGTCATTTTGCGGCTGCCATAGCACCATGGCGTTATTTTCTGAAGAGTTTTAAAAATTTCTAAAAATTTCAAATAAAAATACAGAAAATACATTTTTGGCAATTTTCAACAACTCATTTCTTTTGCTAGACTGTTACGCAACACGCATTAAGACTGAAAAAATGAATTTAAACACAGGTTTTTAGTACTTTTATTAATGATTTGCTTTATGCTTGTATGCCTAGTTGTGCTTATAAGCTTGTATGTTTATGTTTGTATTTTTATTTGCTTCTTTACCATTATGGCGAGTTTATTCTTGAGAAAACATAAAAATTTTGTGCTTCAGGTATTTGCATCGTTTGTTCCATTTTGCATGCAGTGCTTGCATTGAAAAACTATGCCCCTTAATAAGCAGAGGTGAGGCCTACCGTAAGCTCAACTTTGTAATCATGCATTATGGATAATTAACAATGTAAAGTAATAAGTCTGATATTTATCAGAAATGAAATGGAGGTCCATCTGTACAAAAACTCGGCCTGTTCGTTTCAGCTCACTCTCCTTTGCTCGCTACACCCTCTGGGCATTTTGCCCTTCAGTCCTTTCACGGTTGATCGGGTCGCACCATCGCTCAGGATGACAGGACAAGCAACGGCAAAGCATAATCCTTAATACGCTGCTTTCCGCTGTTTATTAAATGAGTTGTTCCTCCTGGGCAGTAGTTGAGCACAGTTCTCGAAGTAATCTGATTCACTTTTATCACTGAATGGAAATGCTTTACTGTTTTGAATAGAAACGGAGAAACTTCACTGGTACCTTAAAAGAAGAATGCGAATAAAAAAATTTTTTTCTGTTTTTTGGCTAGCTCAGCGCATTTCCACCGGAAAAACAGCACTTTTTCGATATCCAATTAAAATACGGTGACACAAAATTCACCCGAAAGTGCCAGTTGTTCAAGCATCAGCAAACACACATTACCGAAAACAGTATAGATCCGACTGTCGTTACCGAGCGGTAGTTTCGCTCTCAAAAAAATACACATTTCAACTATGTGATATGCGCATTTTACAGCATCCAATTTATTACGCGCTTTTGCATCTTTATGCAAATGCGATTGTGTGTGCGTGTTTGCATTTTCGTCATTCATTTTCAGCTCAGCAGCCGGAGAAGCTAGAAAGTTGAAATTTTTTAAGAAAATCCTACGCACACAGGTGATGCTGTTGTGAGTTTGTACCGGAATTAGAGCTTACGAAATGAGACTGGCTGAATAATAGTTGGGATTTCAAGAAATTTTTAAGGTATTTACTGCGCTTATTGGAAGTACCTGCAGTATTACCAGCGGGACACTCCGACAACAGTTTTTAGCGCTAAAAATTGTAGTACCTCGCAACAAAGCATTTCACATATATAATCTGCAGAAAAAAAAACCAGTAACAGATCAAAAAAAGCATCGTTCCTGGCCAAAAAGTCAACGTTGGCCTTGGTTATGGAGACAGGATGGACCTGGTTAAAAAGACCGACATAGGCCTCGACCATAAAGATAACGGCTTCGGGCACCACGAGGACAACATAGGTCCTGGCCAAAAGGACGAAATAGGGCCATGAGGACAACACCGGTCCTGACCAAAAGGACAACATCGGCCCTGGCCTTAAAGACAACATATGTATTCCAAAAAACATTTCACTCAAAATAAGTTCATTGCCAGTGCGATTTTGCACTGTAAACAGCCTCTCCTGAAGTTGTTTTTCGTTTCACGTCCTTGTTAAATTTTCGATTTTTCCACTTGATTACTGCTTTTACCGTCTTTCCATCATGCTTCACTTTGAAGGCAGCACGGGAAACTGCATTTCTCAAATTACAGCAGTAATCTCGCAGTCTATCATCTTGTATGTCTTTATGTGGAGCTTTGAATCACTTCGGCTAATTGGTTTTTGCGGTCAACTCGAGGACATCCGCAGAGGCGATAAGTGCACAAATAGGAAGACGTATAAGAAACAGGTGCTGCATCCCATCCACGAGTCAAACTTTGTGCGACCATAGTCCAGGCAGTATTGCTGGACTATTTACCGCATTTACGGAATGTTCTGATTGTTTTAGCGATGTCATACAGGCACGCGCGAATGACTGATTTTTGTTTATTCCCACTTTATTTACACTTTATTTTTGTTGACAGCAAGTGGTGTTGTTTACAGGCCACTAGGTCGGAAAGGGTCAAGGAAGGGAGAGAACGCGAGGATGGAGGAGGGAGAAGGAAACACCCCCTAATTAACATTGTTTTCCACTCTCCTGAATTTTGTTGTTCACTAAAGGAATTCTCTTTGTGAATTTTGTTTACAGGTCATTAAGAAACGAGGGTCAAGGAAAAAACGGAGAGAGATCGAGCGGGGGGGGGGGCATTTTAGCAAATTTATTTTTCCTCCCTACAAAATGTTGTTCACATGGGGAATCCCCATCTCCAAATGTTGTTTATGGGTCATTCGGAAGAAGAGGGTGAGGGGATGATGATGATCTATGACCCGACCTTGAACATTGGTCTTTGAGAAAAATCTGGGTTTTCGACAACTCTGATGTCAATTTTCGGAAGCGGGGACCGAATTTTTTTTCCCGAAATTTCATAGTGCCCTCAATTGAATTCGCTTTTCCTTTTTCGTTCCCAGGTGTCCAGTATTTTGAGTTGCGGATCACACTGAGCTTATTTGGAAGAAATTAATCTGCTGACCCTACGACATAAGCACGAACAGTGAGCGAAAAAAAACCTAAGATTCGGTGGTATAAAAGTCCAAAGCAGAATTTCCAGCTGCTGGAGGCTGAAGATCGAACTTGATCATGTTTCTGCTTGTTGACTCGCATGCACTGACGCAGTAAGGATTTTTCCGCAAAGGCAATTCTCGAAAGTATTACCTGGAAATGCTTAAAAATGACATTGTTTTCGGAACCAAAAATAATTTTGTTTACTCATTTTAACGGAATGTTATCTATAGTAATCACAATTCATACCTTAAAAAAAATAAAACATAACTAAAAGATAAGTTAGCTCGAAAATACGAGATTATAGTGAATGAAAAAATTACTAGCTGCACAGACAGAGATCCAGACTATAACAGCTTTCTCAGGAAGATGACGGATAAAATTATTAGATGAAGCAGCAAATTAAGCGAACACATTTTTTTGGGTCATTTGCTAAAAGCAGAAAAAATTTGCGTTAAACAACTCTGTTTGCAATGTGGTATCACGAGCTGGAGACGAAGCGGCAACCTTTCGATAAATTGGAAGCACTTATTTCTTCTTGCAATGGTTGTCTAAGGGACAAATCATCTCCTACTTTCACATCAATAAGCGCACAGTGAAGAGGAATCACTTCCAAAATCTCGCCATAATTCAATTTTCACTATGCAGTAGCACGGTGAAAATTTGACAGATCAGCAGTCCTAAATGCACCGAAACCACGGTAGTCCATTGGAGATGTGCTGCAACTTGCCGACACCTACGTTCTACGATGCATATATGCAAAAACGCATACTGGCAAGAGACTGTCTGTGTGTGCCTATGTATTCGCACTTTTTGTCATCCACTTTCAACTCGAGAACCAGAAAAGCCGCAAGGATGAAATTTTGGGAGTATGTGCCCACCACCCGCATGACCCTCCCATTTTAGTATCATTATTTATTTGGGTCTGGGTGTTGCCTTAAAAAAATATGCAAATTTTTTGGCAGGAAAGCGATCTCGGGAACCCGACAAGACAGAGAGCTGAAACTCTGCGTGGTTATTCTCTGTGTGTTAAAGATTTCAATTTTTGCGCGCGTTTGAGCTAAAGATTTCAAATTCAGCCCCTACATATGCGTGGTTCACATGTACGGGGCACGTGAAATTTTTGTTAGGAAAATTGCTGACTCGATAACTAGAAAAGCTGTAAGGCTGAGATTTTAAGGGCACATTCCTCGTCCACTTACAACTTAAAGGTTTCAAATTCAGCCCCCTTCCGGCCCGACACGCACACACACAAACATCTGAAAACTGTGGCGCGAAAATCACTGGCTTATGGGCCAGAAAAGCTAGAAAGCTAAAATTTTAGAATATTTCCTGTCCAAGTACAACATAAACATTTCAAACTCAGCCTACAAGTGTGCGTGGTTTTCACGTATGGCGGGGATATTCACCGAGCAACCAGGTCAGTATTAAAGAATAACTGTTAAACCGAAATTGTTCATTTTTTTTTAATGCAAAATTTACGATGATTTACGCTAATGAGCGCAAAAAGGTAGGTGTAAAACAACGACCATTCATGCAGTTACCGACCTGAGTACTTCAAGTCTTGTGCAAAAACGCATGATCGAACTGGCAAGCCTGGTGCATTTCAGCCTGGATTAAATTTTTATGCAAATGCGAGAACATGCTTTAATATGCAATAATGAGAGGCTGCTTGCTTATGTACGTGTGTGCGTTTGTTCATATTTTTGTTACCCACTTTCAACTTAGCGAACTGTGAAACCAGGAAGCTGGCGTTTTTGAAGCACATTATTAATAAGGCACTCGAAATTCTGCAGCGAAGATTAGTGTGGAACATTTAGAACAAATAAAATCTATAAGGTTGGCATGTATCTGCGCGACATGAGCGCAACGGACTGTGAGAAGCTGCAAATGTACAAGCAAGCTGTTCAGTATGAACAGAGGATCTGCAGAACAGCATACAAAAGGTTTGTTTTGTTAAATGGTTTTCTAAAAATCAAGTCATCATGTAGAACAACACACATGTGGCGAATAAGAGTATCACTGCAGGGTACGGTCTGACATAGCTAATGCTCACTGTGTGCAATTATTTCAGCAGCATCACTGAAATGGGATATCCAAATCGCGGACTTGAAATTTACTCATTCAACTAAAAATGCGCCAGTCTTTGGCGTCACGAGAAAAAACCGAAAAATTTAGAAGCGAAAACAAAACTAAAAATTTTCAGACGAAAAAAAATCAAGCAAAAATTAATCAGTCAAAAAAAATCAGAAATTTTATGTTCTTTTGCCAGACACTAGCTGTTTTTCTGTCTTTTACCAGTCACTGCAAATGATTGGACAAATGACCAGTCACTAACTGAATTGGATGCTTGTCACCGCTGTTGCGTTGTTCGGTAACGTTTCCAAGGCTGCTCTTGCAGCGGTTAGCAAAATTATAACATTAGCTTTTTTCACCTCACAATTACTTTGTAAGCAATTTGTCAAAAGTTGTGGAAATCGAAGAACTGGCACGAAACTGCGAAAATGCAAAAACGGCGCCGTGGTAATTTCTGGCAAACAAGTGGTTTCTCGATGCGCTGACATCGGCTTTAAATCCTAAAAACTTTCGAAATATTTTAGTCAAAAAGATTTTAGAGTTTCCTACGAAACCCGCGAAATCCACAACATGTTAATTTTCCATGGAATTTGATGAGGGGATCAGTCGCTGCGCGAAACGCGAGAAGGTGCAGCGTAGATCGAAACGATTTTTACCGTTCCCAGCAGTGCCATATTTTTTTAACATATTTATTTACGGAAAAATAAAGAATGAAATAATTTGTGCACCATCGTCGTCTTATACTGGTGCAATAATCTGAAAGCATTTGATGACCAAAGATGGACAAAATTAACTGATCGAAACGATCTTTTGAATGATTTCAGTGAGTGAGAAGACTGGATGAGGCCTTTCATTTGGTGTCTATCAGCTGAACGGTGTTTACAGTTTGCACACACTAATGTTTATCAAAATCTTTTTTTGGGACACCAGTTTGCCGACATATTCCTTTGCCTAAATCACACAGTAAAACTTGTCCCACAAACGAAATGATTGAAAACAGTTTAGGATAATTTTATCCTCTTTCTTCTCCCCCCTCTTAGAAGAAAAGGGCGTAGCGGAGGAAGGAGTTATGGTCATTCGCAGGATATTTTGCAATTTCCAAACTTTTTTACTGTATATAATTTTTTTTACACTTATTGCTATAATTGGCAAACTCAAATTGACAGAAACGGGAGCAGACTGATTCAGTGGGTGGAATATGAATAGAATTTTGGATTATAATCGGATAATAAAAGCCAGTCGGTCTACATCACGCACAGCTATAACTAAGTAGAGTCAGTTATTCAACGGTGCTCGAAAGATATGGTAAACTTCCGCGTGCTCATCACGGTCCTACTTGCTGTGCCATCTTTATCAGTGCCCCCAAGCTCTGTAAGTCCTTATGTAATTCGCAAAGTTCTGGCTAATTACAGGGACAATCCTTAGCGACGCGCACCGGGCGGTCCCGTGCGATCACGCGTTTTTTTAGTATTTTGCGCTGCAGTGAGATCACTCGAAAACCTAGTGGCTAGGATTTATGGCATACTGGTCCTCGAAGTTCCGGAAGTTAATTGTCTGCGCGGTACTTGGACAGGGAACATTCCGTTAAAATTTCAGCCTCCCGGCTTTCTTAAGCTAGCCATTTTTCCGCCAAAAAAGTTTCACCAGGTCGTGAGAACCATGCATGCTTGGGGACTGGATTTGATAACTTTAAGTTCTACATCCCTTTAAAATTTCATCTCCCTAGCCTTCCTGGTTCCCGAGTTAGCCATTTTCGCAACAAAAGCTTTTACAGGCCGTATGTGACAATCACGCATAAACGGGGGTTGAATCTGAAAAATTTGAGCTGTACATGTATTAGGAACATCTCCTGAAGATTTCAGCCTCACAGCTTTCCTGGTCCCCAAGTTAGCGATTTCCGCGCCAGGCACCCTGATGGAAAACACGCAGGTACCACGCACCACCTGGGGGCTGAATTTGAAATCACTGAGTTCTATTTAGACGGGGAACATGATTCTAAAATTTCAGCTTTCTAGCTCTTCTGGTTCCCGAGTTAGCGATTTCCCCGCCAAACTTTCACCCCCTCGTACGCGGGGCATATATATATATGTAGACGCGTGAGAGTTGGTACCGCGGTTCTGGAGTGGCACTTGGCCGGGGAATGCACTGGCAAAATTTTGGTGTAGCTTGCTTGGGTGCCGAGTTGAAATACCCGCACAGGAAGGGCTCATATATATATATATATAT
>UYRT01000279.1:0-10542 GCA_900617915.1 Gongylonema pulchrum
GGGGGGGGGGGAGAGGGGGAGAAGCTAATCACAATGCTTTCCAAGGGCAACACCATGTGTATGGAATTCAGCAGCTTTTGCAGCATTATGCATGGCTGGTCAGCTCTCTTTTCAGCGTAGTGCGCCCGATGGTCAGTCTTCCTTTCTTCTGATGATTTAGGAAGCTTAGTCTATGCCAGACTATGCTCAATGCATTTTTTATGCTTTTTTTGCATAATTCATCACAAAAACTCATTTTGACAAAAGTGAAGCCGCACCGGTGTGTGCGTAGAAGCATATATCTGTCGAAACAATCTATCTGCTGAAGTATGAAATAGGAGAATAGAAGGATTTCACTTGAATGTCATGTGTATGAAGATATTTTATGATTCGCAGTCTGTGTTTCACCCCTTAGCTGTATACACAGACTGGACAGTGCATGCGGGTAGGAGTAGGAATCATCAGTACAGCCTCCTAACCGCCATGTTTTGAATTGTCGTGTAACTGATTCGCAAGACGGATGAAAGTCAGGAATCTGAAATTGGGAGAGCCGTTCTGGGCTGTAAACCAATCTAGAAATGTAATTTATGCACCGTCCCACATCTTGACATGATGAAGATCAAGCGATTGACCTCACGTTAAAGCAAACTAGTCGCATGAGGGAGTGCTGTATTCCAATCATCACCTGCTACTGGGCAGGGAATACTTATTTCCTACGAATGGGTCAGAAAACCATTGTGACGTTAAATCAGCAGTATGCTGCGTCATATGCGCCACTGTAACCGCGCACTAGCTTACTGTGAAAGTGCATACCCATGCAGGCCCAATAATGCGCACCGTTTTCGATTCCCTTTTTTTGTGGGAAAATGCACCCCACAAACTGCGTCGTTTCTGGACATTCGTTTAGAGAGTTCTCATTTCAGATTGAGAAGTGAGGGGTTAAAAAAGATATGTTTGTGATTCACTTCAGGCTTGCTAGTGACTTCTCAGTCGTGCGCTCTTATTTCCCGAGCTTCTGAATAAATCTTTTTTGTTAGGGATTTTTGGAACTTGCCACAGATTAAATGCACAAAGGGGTTTTAATCGTTGCCTCCCCTCCTCCTCCCCCGCCTCCCCTCCTCTCCAGATTTGACTAACTGGCCCAAGCACCAGAATTCTTATTCCGTTAGTATTCTAGCCACTCCTAACTCCCAGTCCTAGGTTATCTGCATTTATCTCATGCATATGCACTTATACATATACATATGTATATTTTACTATTTAAATCCTTTAACTATTCCTAGCCCCTCACTTATTTTACTTATATTGTCTTTTATTCTAGGCTCAGTTCGCTCGGTCTAAATCATTTCATTAACACTTCACTCACTGTAATTTATAGCTGCAGCGGTGTGTTGTATTTAAATCCACTCGTAGTTATTTCTTGTAGCAATATCTGTGCGCAGAAAACTCCAAAAAGTGGGGATTTTGAACTTCTCTTCATGAAGCTTTTTTCATTTTTTTTCTTTGAGAAAAATGGTTGTTAGCATAACGCGGAGTCCCTGGGGGTTAATTGAGAGGTATTTTTGGATCGCTTCGGATTTATTTGCTTCCGAGGAATGATAAATCTTGGTCCACCAATGCACTCTGCTTTCTGTTTGTGATTGTAGTCACTGCTTTGTTTTTGTGTTTCACTTCAGGATTGCGGAACTGAAGAAACAAATTACAAGGGTGGAAATAATTTTCAGTGCAATCGCATAGGAATACGGGACTACAAAAAAGAGCCGAAAATCTCATTCATTCAACCTCTTCCAGTATCTTTATCATCAAATTTTTTCACACTTTCAGCGAACAAAATTGGTTTCTGCATTTGACAGTTATAAGGATTTTCAAGGGTCTCAAATGCCCACTGTTTTATTTGCTTCCCAGCTCCATAAATTCAAATTTAACTTCCCTTCAGAAGTCTGAAAAATCAAGGATTTTAGTTGGTATGTGAAAGGGGAGAACTGTACCCGGTTTGGATGTCCCCTGTTTAAAAGTGTGTAAGACTTTCTTCATTTCCATCACTTCATCCGATTCCGTGCTTTTCGCCGCATTATCCTTCCGAAAGTGCATTGTTCCCTTCCCTGTTTTGTTTGCTGTCGGCACATTTCCGCTTTCTTGAATAGCTTTCTTCCTTAGCAACAGTTCTGCGAAATTCGCTGGAATTTGATTACTAGGGTAAAATCATTATGCCGCTCAGAACAAGACGAATTGCGTTGCTGTTATTTCTCAAGAACAACTTCCGGTCTTTTTTCCTTCTCTTTGAATTTGTTGATTTTTTTTTTTCAATTTTTTAGCTATTCACGTAGAAAGAAAAAGTGAATATTTTCTGTAAATTTTACTGGGGCTGACGCTTGGAACTGTTGTATCCAGCGTTGTAGCTCTGCTAGCATTTTTTCGTATCATACCCTCCTAACTCAGAGGAACACGAACGAATTTTAAAATTATCGCAAGGGCATGTTGCTCACGTTGTTAACAATCGGTGAACGTCACGCATTTGTGAATATTGCCCTCAGAAAAAAAATACCACTCGAACGACCCGTGACGAAATGGCGCACATAAGTCGAACAGATGGTGTGCAGTACAGGATCGAAGGGCCTTACATACCTGTACCTAACGTTTGGGAGCATCCCAGTAACATTACTGATATGGGATATTCAAACCATATCGGATCCAGATGGAGGGGGCGATGGGTCTTTCAGCGGCATGTTCACCAGTGCTGCAAAAGTGCGTGTCTAAAGCTAAAACTGAACAAAACTCTCTTCTGCATTCCCCGTGCCCCGCTTCCCCAGGAACCCCGTTTCCTCTCCCTCCTTCCCCTTCTTCCCGGTCGCCGTCACGCCAGAAGCCCCACTCCTGCCCTCCCCCGCCCCTCCCCCCTCCCTCGCCCCCTTCCATGAGTACACCGTACACCCTGGATCCGCCTGACTCAAAGTGATGCCTGCGTAGTGTTAGTGTCCTTAGTATTAGCTGTCTTCCCATATGTGAGAAACAATTTGTTATACGCATATTGCAAAAACGCATATTGGGAAGAGGCTGTCTGTGTGTTCATACTTTTTATCACCCACTTTCAACTCGAGAACCAGAAAAGCTGGAAAGCTGAGACTTTGGGAGTATGTGCCTATACCATGCGCGATCCTCCCGTTTTAATTTCATCCTCCGCGAGTGCCTGGGTGCCGCGCATGGATGCTTTAAAAAAATATGCGTATTTTTTGGCAGGAAAGCAATCTCAGGAACCGCACGAGCTAAGGGGCTGAAACTTTGCAGGGATATCCCCTGTGCATCTGCTAGTTAAAGATTTTAAATTCAGCCCCCAGGTACGCGTGGTACTTACGTAAGGGCTTATGAAAGTTTTAACGGGGAAATTGCTAACTCGGAAACTAGGAGAGCTAGAAGGCTGAAATATTAGGGGGGATGTCCCTTGTCCACGTACAACTTAAGTATTTCAAACTTAGCCTTGAGGCATGCGTGGTTGGCTCTTACTTACGGGCACATAAAATTTTGGCAGAATTTCTGATTGAACAACTAGGGTTACTTTTCAAGTGCGATCGTTAAATGGAAATTATACATTTACTTTATGTATGGCGATTTTTGCTAGTCACCGCAAAACGGAGGTGTAAAGCAACAACCATTCATGCTGTTAATGACCTGAGTACTTCAAGTGCGGTGCAAAAACGCATGATTGCACGGGCCCGCTCGGTGCGTTCCAGCCTGGGTTTTTTTCTCGAATGTATGTGCGATTGCAGGCTGGGAAACCTTGAAGGAGAAGCAGTGGGAATAAATGATATATTCGAGGCTGCACTTTGTTGGGAAAACCTAATTATCAAAAATTCAGGTGGTAGCGAACCAGAGCACTCTACTTAGGAGTTAGGCCGTTGGTTCTGTTTGTTGTATGAGTTATCAGTAGTCGAATACGAAAGGTATAGGGATGAGCAATTATTGCAGGTTCTTGCTGGAGCATGGTGCGTCACCGAAAGGTTTATGGACAGACATGAAATGGCCTCACTGCATACGCTCGCACATAGAACGCGCTGTCAAGGAATTAAAATTGCAAAATTTCTTATCGGTGCCACGAAAATATCTCTCACAGTAAGTTCTAATTCAGTAGTTGGCCTGAACCTGAGTTAGTCTGGTTCAGTTTTATAGTTTTCTTTGGCTGCTACTATATTATTTTTTTTCAACTGAGGTATTATTTTTTGTTGTTACTTACAATTATCATTGCATGAGTTTTCACACTTATTTCTCTAAGCATTTTATGTATTTGTTTTATATCTAACATTCCTTATTTTACATAATCATCACTATTATTATTATTATTATTGTTATTGTTATTGTTATTATTATTATTATTATTGTTATTATTATTATTATTATTTACATTAATTCGTTGATTTGGACCAATGAAATATGTGCTAGGGACATAACGATGGGTCGTGAGCCGGTAGCGATACCGCTTGAGAATGCTGTTGGCGATGGAGCGACGTTAGATGCAGATTTCGAATACATAAGTGCCGTTACGGATTGTGATGCGTTTCAAACACATATCGATTTCTCACTGGTTTATTCCTTTATTGCTATGTTTTTTTTTTAAACATAATCAATGGATTTTAGGGAGATTAGGCCCAAAGATGGACCGGAATGGAGACTTTTCGAGTAAATTATAGGATTTAGAATGAGATAGTTCTGATGCGACCTTGTTATAACTCCACATTCTCGAGATCCTCTTTTTGCGTACTGGACAATGGGCACGGTTATTTTATAATTATGAATTTGAAATCTCATTAGGATATAGTCAGTTCATGTACAATTTCATTATGTAGAGTTCTAGACTACCTCTCGGGAATGGAGTCGGGCTTAGGCATTGTGAAAGTCCTTTCCAGTCACTGAACCAGTTTGTACCAGACGTAAAGGGTTTGTTCTTAAGACGGGCTACTACTACTACCGCTGATAGTAGTAGTAGTAGTAGCCCGTCCTAAGAACAAACCCTTTACTTCTGATACAAACTGGTTCAGTGACTGCTGCTGCTCCTGCCGCTGCTTCTACTGCTGCTCTGCTTTTTTTGCTACAGGAATGACTGTAGGTTTATCGTGCCGGGGTTATACAAGCACCATCTGCTTCGCCTCCAATATATTTGGCTTTGAAATTTTGTAAACTACCGAACTGCATTAACAGAACGCCTGTTTTCTTCTGCAATATTCCATACTGCGTCTCGAAGGCGCCAGGAGCACCTTGGCCTAACACCGCAGCACATAGTTGTGCGTGTTTTTGAAGCGTCCATATTTGTTCTCACGGCATTTCTCCTTTGCCCAGCCGGGAATGCCGTGGTCGTGGTTGGTTGTGCTTCGGTAGATTTGGCCATCTTCGCTAAGTGAGCATTTGCAAAGACAGTTTGGTTGCCCTCAAGGCAACAGGAGCGTTTTGGAAAATGCAGTGAACCACAGCCAGAATGTTTACAGGCGTGTCGCTGCACAGACAATTGTCGGTCAAACTGTCCATGCCTGGCTCGCTGTACATATGACCCCAGCGGACGTTTGAATAGCCGAGCCTTGGAATTAGCAGACCGCGGCGAGTTAGGCGTGCTGCTGGAGTGCAGTTCCTGTTGTTTTTGTTCCAGTAAATGCAAATCTCGAGTCGCTCAAAGAGGCGTTCACTGCCGATTGCAGGTTATTTTTTGCATGAATTACCTGCATGCATACGGAGTACATCATAACAACATCCCTTGTTTCTCGTTCTCTCACTGTTTCTGCGTAAATGTGCGTTCAAGTAATTTAGATCAGAAAGTTTTGATGCTAGAAGTACGAAATTCTGAGAGCACAATCCCCAACTGTATACGCGGTTGAGTTCTTGAATTTAATCTTAAAAAATACTTTATGCTTCAGTTCATGACTCACTCTAGAATTAACGAAATTCTGGCTGGTTTTATTACAAGAAAATTCGGAGCCAAACCGCCATTTGGGGCGCATGGCTTGTATTGCACATCAGATAAATTTGGCGAGAAATCTTTTAACTTTGACCAATTATCAAGGGACTCGCTCGGTTTTTTCTAACTTATTACTTCATCTAGTCAACCCGGATTTTTATTTACGTTGACGGTCTTCTAACGGTCGGAAAAATAAATATTCTCACTCATAAAATGCGGTAATCATTGTTTTCTGCGCTAGGCAACTGCAGTACAGAGATATTCTTGGGAATGCACTATACCTACTAAGTGTGATAAAACTGTCATAAAGTGAACTGTTCAAATATGCAGGTTTATCGCTCGAAGAACTACGGCTGGGCTGTAAGGAGCTGCTCCTTAATTCAAAAAGGTGAGCAGTTTTGACCTGAATTTGTTATTAAAAGGCTCAATCTGAAAAAGATTGTGAACACTTACAGTTACACCTAGCACTGGGAGAAATTCATTGAGAATGAGTTCAATTTTACAAAGCCCTGGCCTCGTTTTTTATTCACTTTTATTGTGTAGTTTATTGTAGGAGATTTTATCTGTGAATACACTGGAGAACTGATTTCGGGCGCAGAAGCAGATAAGCGCGAAGATGACACGTACCTGTTTGAGATCAATGTAAGTGGATGCCTTTTTAAAAATGACATAAAACTGCCATTAGCTTGCTTCTAAGAAACGTTTGGAAGGCAGAGCGATCGGCAGCAGTACCAGCAGGAGTCTCCGTCCTGTAGAAGCTAAATCGTAATGGGTTCTGATTGAAGCGGTTGCTACGCTCAGTCCTTTTAGGGGCTGTGGAACATAAAAATCAGTGGTAAGAACTTTCCTCACTTCTATAAATTGGTAAGAAAGTGAGGACAAATGCATGACCTGTATCCCTGTCCGATAAACGAAAAATTTCATTCAGAAGACTATGATGGATAACTAGCAGTAAAAGTAATAAGCTTCTTCCTTCCATAAAAAAATGCAGAGCAGAAAGCATGATGTGTTAAAAGCAATCGTGATGGATGAACGTGCTACGAAGTAAAATTTTTATCTGCGATGAAGCAAAGGAAAGGGACAATGATGTCTGCCTGAGAGGCTTGCTTTGCCGAATAGTGCAAATATTTCATACTACACTTTCAATTATGAGTGTTATTTTTATAATATGAGAAATGGGGGGGAGGGGGGAGGGGGAGGGAGCGAGCAAAGTTAAAGATGTAGTCATAACATTTCAAGACGAATTCAGCCAAAATCTTTATTTAATAATGGCTGAAACCGCTTTATCTAGACGGCGAAAGCGACACTGTGCAAATAAATAGCGGCGTGCACCAGAGCAGCTGATACGATCATGCGTTTTTTGCAGTTCCGTCCAGCGCACATTTCTCACTAAGAATTTTCACTGTTCTACTGTTTGTTTCCTAAGCTGCTAAATTTCCCGTTAAAAATTCCATGTACTGATACCTGAAACGCAAATGTACGCGAAAGTTGAATTTGAAATCTTAGACGGTGAACATCGTTCCAAAATTCTGATCTCCTAAGTTCTCTGGCTCCCGAGTAACGTGCCACGACTCCCACGTGGACGTGCGTAAGACCGCGCCATACTTGGAAGATAAATTTGAGTTTATTAGGCCCTGGCATAGGCAGAAAACGTTCTCCTGGAGTTTTCAGCCTTCCAGCTTGTGTGGTCCTGGAAATAATTTCCCGCGCCAAAACTTTTATCTGGCCGTATGTAGCACCTAAGTGAACGGGAAGGCTGAATTCAAATTAGCGGGATCATAGGTGGGCAGGGACACCATCTTAAGATCTCATCTTTTCAACTTTCGTGGTTCACGAGGTGATAATTCTTCCCACCAAAACTTCTATGGGGCCGTATGTGGTACTCAAACAAATGGGAATGCTGGAATTTAAACATGCTACACGTGGTAAATGCACATTGCCAAAAAATTTCGTGGTAAATGCACATTGCCAAAAATACTTTCGTAGTTCTTGAGATAGTGATTTTCCTCGCCAAAACTTTCACGCGCTGTACGTGATACCCAGGCACACGGGAAGAATGAATTTAAATTTGGAGGCAATAAGTGGGCAGGGGACATTACCTTAAAACTTCAGGTTCCTAGCTTTCGTGGTCCTCGGAACAATAATTTTCCTGCCTGAACTTTCATGGTATCGCACGTGGTACCCGGATGTAGGGGAACGTCGAAATTAACTTTGTGGGTCACACCTGGGCAGAAAACATCCTCCTAAAATTTCAACTTTCTAGCTCTTGTGATTCACGAGATGAAAGTTGTGGAAAAAAAAACCCTCGGAAAAACACACACTGGCCCGTGACAAAATGCGTTTTGTGCAGCTGCAGCACAGCACAAAATGCATAAAAACGTGCCGGTGATTTAAAAGAAAGGTAAGCAGATGGAGTCAGATGCTGGTGTCAGATGCTTGAGAGAAATACCACATTTCAGGATGAATCTTCAGCGTACTGTGTCGATGCGAAGTTCAAAGGGAATGTGTCACGATTCATAAATCATAGTTGTGAGGCGAATCTAGTCATCTTGCGAGTGGTCTGGGATGCAAATATACGCCATTTTCCGCACATCTGCTTCTACGCCAGGAGGGACATCCAACAGGTGACTGACCCCTCTTTTAGCAGAAAGTTTTCCATCCAGTGAAGACTTTATTATTTTGAAGTGTGCTGAAGTTTTAGGGCGAGGAACTGACCATTGATTATGGAAATCAGTGGTGGGACGTGAAATTAAGAGATTTCTCGTGCCAGTGCGGCTCGGTTGCTTGTAAATACACAAACGCAATTCGCGAAGAGATGCTGCGCAGAACATTTGGTGCAGTTGTTGATCTGAACCAGCAGGCCTATGGTAAGCCTGAAGTTCTGGCAATTACCAAAATTCGGTTCAGCAGGCATCATACGCGGTCTGCGAAAAATTTTTTCTGGCGACAGCGGGTATGGCAAGTGGGAGAAAGGAGGTGTGCTGAGAGTTTCATTCGGGGCAAGGGAGACAGCGTTAAAGAGAAAAATACAACACAGCACTACAAAGAAAAATAAACTAAAGCAAACCCGAGCCTATGAATAAAAGCAAAATAAAAAAAAAAAACCTGGAGAACTGAGCTTGCGTGAATGGAAATTATCCTGTAAAAACCCATCGTCAGTAAGGGATTTCCCTATTTATGAAGCTGATGCTTAGGTAAAGTTAAGAGCGAATAAGTTCCATTGTAGGGTATGAATTAAGCAAAAAGAGGGGCTAGGCCTGAATTCATGGGAATTAAGTCAGCTTCCGCTTTCGTGAAGTTCTGGAGACTGAAAACAGAGGTGTAAGTGTTGTGCGCAGCTGCAGACTGCCGAAGGCAACACATTAGAGCTGTGTGGAATTTCTGCGTAAATTCAGTCGAACTTGTTCGCCCTCAGCTTCACCCAACCATAGGCTTCATAAATAGTGAAACCCCTTATTGAAGACGGGTTTTTGTAAAGCATTTTCCACTCGTATAAGCTCAGTTTTTGTCTGGCTCTGCTTTTTGCTTTTATTCACAGGTTCCAATTCCTTGATTTCACTTTTATTCATAAGCGCAAGTTTGTTTTAGTTTCATGGTACTGCATTGTGTTTTCCTCTTTATTTTGCTGTCTTTAGTTGCTGCTTTGGACTCCTGACTAGTACCTTTGTCCCCCCTTCTCTGTCCTGCCCCTGAAACTCCCTCTGGCGGCATCTAGGCACCCATTAACCACCACCCTCGAACCACGTCCCACCTCTTTATCACCACCGTTCCCCAACTACGTCGTCCAGTAGCCGAGGTCTGAGTAACGCCCCAGTACCCGCTGGCAAAATGCCAAGCAGTGCAGATATGTGGCCCAAAAAAAGGCATTAGCGGAGAAATGAGGGCGTTTCTCAGTGGCGACCAAGCCGAGTCAAGTTTTTGATAACTGCCTGGCGTTCCTGTTATTG
Source organism: Gongylonema pulchrum (assembly GCA_900617915.1). NCBI lineage: Eukaryota > Metazoa > Nematoda > Chromadorea > Rhabditida > Gongylonematidae > Gongylonema > Gongylonema pulchrum. Next base: position 9,865 of record UYRT01000279.1, read on the forward strand.
CCCTGACCCTGTGTACATCCTGTCCTCCCTATTTTCGAAGTAAATATTCATCGAAATTTCATTTTCTGGTAGTCCTTGAATTTGCACTTTAGTCATTTCCCCTCTCGTATGTGAAAAATCAGTTTCCAATAAGAGGGCATCGGCCATGGCGTCAACGCAACACATTTTATGCCAGAAATGATGCTTCACTTTTTCATTGCCAAACCGACCTCTCTGATGCCCATTCATTTGCATCCGAGTACTTCCGGACTGACTGATTTTGTGATCTTCCATGGTAAATTTTGCAATTTCTCCCACGTGGATGACATGACGCCTCTGTCAAGGAGGAGAGGGAAGTCCTCCTCTCTTTCCTTTGTCCGCAAAATGCATTGCGGCAGGAGCACTTGACGTGTTTTTCAGACAGTGACAACTCGCGCGATTCCCAAGGCGAAGTGGACTACTAGTAGCCGCAGGTACTGCTCATTCGCATACTGCTTTGTCAGTGTTCGAGCGTTTGATTGCAACATCTCGGTACTTCCGGAGAAATTTGCTCGATCTCCTCATAATAGGCCATTCATGAATTCGAGTCCTGATTGTGACAAATTTGCCTTGTGTAGTCGTTTTGTGCGTTTTTGTGCTTCTTCTGATTGTTGCTCCCCGATTCTAGCCGTCCTCTGACTGTTGCCTGTATAAGCTGAT
>UYRT01000280.1:0-10541 GCA_900617915.1 Gongylonema pulchrum
ACACACAGACAACCTCTCGTCAATATGCGTTTTTCGCATTGCATTTCTGCAAAAAACGCATAAAAACTTCACAGAATTAATGAAATGGAACGCCTAGTCTGTAATACGCCTCACCATGGACTAGAAGTATCAACGCGTGGGACGAGAATGTGATGCTTAACATACAGGAAGGAGATTGTTGAAGCCTTGCTAAGTCTTCTGGGAGGAGAACTAATGCACCATCAATCTCATCTGAAGGCGCTAAAGTCACTAGCAGGCTATCCAGCACGCGGTAGAGCACAAGTCAAAGCAGCCACAAAAGTCGAAAAATTGCCAGCTGTATAGATAAAGAACCATGCTAAGAAATAACAGTTATTCTAGGTATTTTAGGTGTTCCGATCGAACTGAATTATGAAGCCACAAATAAAAAAGACTTACTTGCAATACGGATAATATCCTCGGTTTTCGTGCCACATTCTGGAAGCTCTCCAATAAAGCTCTCCGTACGATCATTTTTATGAATTTCATGGAAAATTTTCTGCCGCATTTCTTCTAGCTCATTTTCAATTTTTTTCCGAATAGGTGGCAAGTGGCGAAGAACCGAAAAAGCTGCGGAAACAATACTGGAAAAAATTTCAAAGTAAGTTAGAGGATTAGTTTACCCACAAAAACCGTTCAGTTTATCGATTAGACGGTACTTCTCTTGAACAGCGTATGGACCGGGAAGGAATCGAATTAACCGTTTGCATTTCAGATACAATGCGCTAAACCGCTGCACTACTGACCTCAGTGACTAGTGAACAATGTGCAAATACTTCTACTCTGTGTCGGACCTTAAGGCAGTACACACTTTTCCTTCTTTTCTGCATTCCCATGGGCAGTAAGTAGCTTTCTGTGGCGGCTTCTTTTTTGCCGGCTTTTTAAGAGTTTCTCGTGGTAGTCCCCAAATTACTGAAAATTCATGTACTGCACACTCCGACGAGTGGTGACCGTAAGAACAGAAATTTGAAAAGGTTCTGAAGAGAAGTACGGGCACATCGTGGGGAAGGTCTTGTGCTGGTATACTGAGCACGTAGTTGCGGCTGAATTCGATTCGTATTAGATTTTTTAAAGAGGTTTTTCATTCATCGCTGCACTTCAGGCCTTGCTATTACTGTGCAGTATTTTATTTGTAGTGCCAAATTCTCAAACATTTTCCGGAAAAACATCATAAAATAAAAGCATCATAAGCTTCGTGAAAATATACAAGAAAACGCAGACGAATTGCAGCGCAGGGGCATTTCGGTGTTAAGCAGCAACATCCGAGTGATCGGAGAAGTGAATCCTGTACAAATTCAATCTCTCTTCCAGGACCCTAAAGATTACTAGCAAATTTTTAAATGAATAAAGCAACGATTAAGCAAACCGTGAATGTACTGGCCGTTCAGATGCTCTCCATAAACGTTGAAGTCGCTGGGCAACAATCACAGCACAAACAGTTATCACGATCAACTTCCAGCGGCTAATTCCGGCTAGTGCTTCATCAATAGATGCAACGGCATTAGCCATCGCTTCAGATCCATTTTCGAGAAAACTCACATCTGGTGCATGCATCCTGCACAAAAAACTTCTAAATTTTGAAAGATATTTTACAACAGGCGGCATTGGTACCGGGCATCCGCCTGGAAAGTTCATGCAGAATTTTCATTAATCCAGAGAACGGTTTTAAAGATTACCAGCTAGAAATTCCATATTACAGGTTCTCCATTAGGCTTCATGCTTGTGCAGATCCTTTTGCAAAATCAGAATGCGCAATCAGTTGTTTCTTCGCAGTTCGCTGAGTACAGAAATTTTCATCCAGGAAAAACGACAAAACTGAGGAGGGAGTGAAACAGTGAAAAACACTGAGAAAGACTGTGAAGAAAACGAACGAACAGACAGAAACACTGACCATAAAAAGTCACCAAGAAAAGTGATGAGATGGGATTAGAGAAACTGACGTCGAAAAATTAGTCACTGGGTATTTCTAGGGCACGTCGTTGACCTAGAACGGTCACTTATATAATTCGATGAAAATCCAGCCGCAAAAGAACTCCCAATCATTGCGTTCACGCGCATTCTTCTACCTTCTGCTCCTATTCAACCCTCTTACATCCTTCTCCCCATCACAACCCAACTTCCTCCTCTGCTCAGTCAAAAACAATTTTTTACTTTTTTCATGTTTTAATAATTTATCACACATTTACGGCCGAGCACGAATATTGGAATTTTCAGCAAAAAACGCTTTCTGACGCTACTTAGAAAAATGATGCATTAATAAGGATCCGTGCATGTAAAAGACGGGTTAGCGCGCACCAGAAAAAGCCAACGTGATCAAGAGTTTTGGCAAACAATCCGAAACTGTTCTCCAAATTCCAAATAGCTTTCGCAGTTTCAGATTACTCCAGCTAATATGCCCCCGCGAAAATACACTTCTGCAGAAATGACCTCGTCAAAAAGCGCTCATAGTTTATGCATAAACAAACGTGGAAAATGTTAGCGGACTAACTATAATAATAACTGGGCACATCAGGGAGCCGGTATGATCATGCTTATGATAAGCTTCTCCAAACGCTCAGTTGATGTACCACTGGATAAAAAATTTTTTCATGACTTCCTCTTTGACGATCCAGCGCATGAACAATACCAAAATCTCATATTTGTCGTTTGGTTCGGGTATACATTTATAAATTCTCCCCCTACTAATGTGTATAGTGGCAAATCGGGAGGCACTGGATTCTGAAGGCTGGTTTTCAGCCACCCATCCTACTTCACGTACATAAGCCCAAAAATTTTGAATTTCCAGTTTGTTTGGCCTCAAAATTATAAAATCGACCCGGTTTTGTACTTGAATTCCTAGATTAAGCAACAGAGGAAACTCTGAGAGATGATTTCAGTTCATTTCATAAGATTTCAATTTTCAGCTTTCTTGACTACCTGGCCAAAAAGGCTACCTAAATCCTATCCAGTTCCATACGTCACGGCACGGAACAGGATTGATTTTAGGCTTATGGAGCAGACAACAGTCGAGGACTGCGCCTTAAACGTCGTGGCTCCTGTATTTTCGTAATTTTTTTGTTGTATTTTGTGTGAGAATGCTACACATATAGGTCCAAACATGAGTTTTCATCTGCATAATATACGAAAATGCATCAAAACACTAATAAAAATAACTGACTGAAAAAAATGGACGCATTTTTCAAAAAACTACTGCCTGACAATGTGATGTTTAGTCATCCTACATGACGTGCAAAAATTCAGGTAAAAAACTGAGAAATTGGACCAAAAAGTGCTGATTTCTGGAGTCCACCTCTGGTTAATGGCATTCCATGCAAAAAAATTCAGTCTACTGTAAATAAGCGTCTTACCACGTAATGCATGTTCATATTTCGCGCCATCTAGCGACATTTAATCGCTGGGCCATCGTTTTTACAGGTGACCATACTTTTTATTATATTTAGCCTCCATTCATAAATAACAGAGTGCTAACGGAGTTCGAGCGTTGCTCAGGTAGCTTACGTACCGTTATTTCCCCCTCACTCTACCGCTTTTTTCAATTTCACGATATTTCTGGATTTTATGAGTGCAAACAGCATATCCGATATGATTAAATAGTAGTGTTTCTGGATATTTTTTGAAGTATTCCAGACAGCAATCTCCCGTTCCCGTCTGACTGACCGCAATAATTCATGTAATATTGCCAAAACGGAAATGGCTCGCTACCGTGCTCTGTGTCCAAGCCCTCTCTAATCTTTTCCGTTGCTGGATACCTTGCCATGCCTTCCGCTGCTAGCGAAACTTTTCAGCTAAAAATGGCTCTTAACAAAACGTTTGCTCCTGACAATTTGAAATCTCCTATCAACAGAATGTTACCACTGTTTGGCTTATTTCCGCTTCTGCTTGTTTATTTGGAACTGCATCATTCAACAAGAATCTGGCATGGACTTGCAGTGTGAAGATTACTATAGACATACTCATCACCTGCCTGCGTATAGATGTTAGAGGCAGGCATCGGACAATACGGGGCCGAATGAAATTAGTAAAATTAAATAAAGTGAAAGAAAACTGTCTATACAAAATGATGTGTGACGTGCATGGAAGTTTAAGTATTTCAAAACGGTTGTTTTGTTCGGTTGAATACACCCTGAGAGACCTAAGTGCTGTTGAAAAATTTAAATTTCTTAGAAGCCCAGATAATAAAAATGATCGAAACTAAAAAGATGGGTGTGGCAAAACATGGGAGGAAAATAAAACACTTAACTATGCGTTTCTGCACAGATGCAAATGCAATAAATAGCGGCGCGCACCAGGGCAGCCAGTGCGACCATGCGTTTTGTGCAATTTCGTTCACCGAAAGGTTACCTGCTAATGCTTTCCACTGTCCCACCGAAACTTTCACAGAGCCGTAAGTGATACTCGGATGCGCGGGAAGCTGAATTTAAAATTGTGGACAGAAGACATTACCATAAAATTTAGTTTCTTGGCTTTTATGGTTCCTGAGATAATAATTTCCTCACCAAAATTTTCACGTGGCCGTAGGCGTAAGAACGCTGAATTTGAATTTGCGAGGTCGCACGTCGGTAGGGAGTCGTTACTCCAAAATTTTAGCTTCCTGGATTTCCTGGTTCCCGAGATAATAATTTATCCGCTAAAACTTTCACGGGGTCGTAAGTGATACCCGAAAGCGCGGGAACACCGAACTTGAATAGGGAAGGTCGAGCGTGGGCAGGAGGTTATTACACTGGAATTTCAGCTTCGTATATTCAGTGGTTCCCGAGATAATAATTTACCCATCAAAAATTTTCGCGGGGCCGCACATGTTACCCGCAGGCAGGAGAAAGCTGAATTTAAATTTTCTGGGTAGCACATGGGTGGGGGACATGTCCACAAAATTTCAGCCTTCAAGCTTCCGTGATCCCCGTGATAATAATTTTACCCACCCAAACTTCTACGGGGCCGTACCCGCGGGTGGGGGAGGCTGAATTTAAATTTGCGGGGTCGGGCGTAGGTGAGGAACGTCCCCTTAAATTTTGAGCTTCCTAATTTTTGTGGTTCCCAAGTTGAAAGCTGCGGACACACACACAGACAACCCCGTGACAATATGCGTTTTGTACTGCTGTTACACAGTACGAAACGCATAAAAACGCACATTGTGAAGACTCATGGTGTGTATTTCTGTATGTATGCGTGTATTATACTTGTATATGTGTGTGTGTTTGTTTGTTTGTGTATGTGTTCGGCAACTCAACAATGAAGCAAGTTTCGGCGGTAAAGTTTTGCTTGTGGGTTCTCTGGCTAGGCACGCAGTAGCAACTATCACCCACATTCAAACCCCGCGTACGAGCAAGTAAAAGTTTTGACGGAAAAACTGCTAACTCGAGAACTGGAAAAGCTGAAATCATAGAAGGATATTTTCTGTTCATCGACAATTTGAAGATTTCAACTTCAGCCTCCAGGTATGCGTGGTTCTCACGCATAGGCATGTGAAAATTTTGAAGGGAGAATTGCTAACTAGGGGACCAGGCAAGCTAGAAAGCTGAAATTTTGGGAAAGATGTCTTCTGCCCACATGTGATCTAAAGATTTCAAATTCAGCTCCTGATTGTACATGGTTCTCGAATAAGAATAAGTGAAGTTTTTTGTGCGAAAATTACTGACTCAGAAAGCAGAACAGCTAGGTGATTTTCAGTGAACGACCGCTTAATGCAAGTCGTTTATTTTCCTTTATACAAAATTTACGGTGATTTATGGCAAAGAATGCAGAAGAGCAAACTAATCATGCAATTAACGACCTGATTTTAGCATAAAATACGCATGATCGCACCGGCAAGTTTGGTGCTTTCCAGCCTGGGTTTTAAAAAAGGCGCTGAAAAAAGGGGAAAGTGATTGAATGATTAATTATAAGAAACTAGTTATAAGAAATTAATTTACTGAAAAAAAATGGAAATAACCATGAGGAGGAATGCTTCGATTCATAAAGTCGCACATGGAAGCTGAGATCCACCTTCATAAGGAGACATACGGAAGTAGCTCGACTGTTATCAAAGTGCCAAAAGTAGCAAGTTGTCAATGACTCACTGGCTAAGTTGTCAATGACTCCCCTTCTAAGAGGCTGTTTAAAATTGGCTTCAGTATTTTGCACAGTTCTGCATTCAGGTTTGGATCGATGAGAGCCAAACCCACATGCATGTTTAAATGCAAATTTGGCGCACGTCTAGCTGAGGACATTGCCGGCAATTTAGTAGAGTGACAGGGCTGAGAATGAGATCCTACCAAAATGTAAGTAAATATAGCTAGAATGGAATAATAGTAAAGTAAGCTTTCCAGCAAGTTTAGATGAGGGGATTGGGAGTCTGCGAGATACATAAATGAACAAAGATAAAGCGGGGTTTTTTTCGATGTGCGATTTCACACTGGAACATATTATAACGCACTAAAATCGAATAAAAAAACTCATGAAATATGTGTACAAGACCTTTTGAATGAATCTAATCACTAGCATTGCAGTTTTCATCGCCTTGCTCTTCCAACAGACCACTGAGAATGAATCGTCTTCAGCGCACGAACGGCAAACGGTATGTTTTTCCCGTCGGTAATTCGGTAATGTTGCAGCGTAAATGTACACTGCGAGTAGGCAGCGATTGGCCTATGTATCAAAGTACGTGTAATATCGGTCAATCGTCTGTGCCGCAGACAGAAAAAGAAAAATCAATGACTGTCCACAAAACTTCAAAAAATGTGTGTCCACAGTGACCACCACTAACTCATAGTGATGTAACCCGGGTGTAAAACGTAGCTATTTCCAGGCTTCCCCACGCCCAAAGCACGTGCTCCGAGGCAGCACGAGCGCCCTCAACCAAACCCTATGACAATTCTGAAGCCAAAATTCAAAATAACTTCACTGTCCTATCTTTCCTAATTTGTATATATATATATATATATATTTTTTTTTTTTTTTGCAAAAAAGATGTCCAAAGACGGAATTTTCAAAGATGAACTCGAAACAGCCCCTCCCTGTGTTGCGACAAATGCACCGTTGACCTGACCTGATTACCCACTGCGTTCTCTTCTTCATGTCCTCCGTGTGGTTTTTTGATCAGTTGAAATGAACTTCAACAGCGCATGCAGTACGAAGACAAAAGTACTGTAACTACCGATAAAAACCTCGACGCATGGAACAAAGCAAATGAAAAGCGAGAGATAAAAGAGGCCCGAATAGCTACCATGCCTGACTGCAATTTTATTACAGGACAATATTAAAATAGTTATTTGTTAAAATTTTCCAGTTTCCCTACCAGTATTTGCAAAACTGCGATAGTTCATGGCTTGCTGGTCCAGAACGATATTATTATCAGTTCCATCTACGCGAACAATCATGGAGTACCGCTCGAGAATACTGCCTTGCTCTGGCTTCCGATCTCGTCGTCATACGGAGCATGGAACAACTGGTATATTTTTTTTTTTTTTTTTTTTTCATTTTTGGGAAGATTCTAAAGAAATGAGCCAAAGGAGCATCACCAGTAAATTCACCAACTGTTTTGGGCATTCCTATGGAAGTTCGGCTAGCAGCACTGTTTACACTCACGTAAGGTGTTTCAGCACTATAGCGACACCGACACAGGCGCAGTTATACGAGTCCAAGTACCACTGCACACACGGACGTAAATTTTAGTTGATACTGCGACCACTGAAGTGTAAAATCCCGTGCTCGCTGTGTGTACTTTCCCGGAAGTCCACTCCTGTTGTGAGTACTTTTATGAACAAGCTAATCACAGTAGACATCCGGCCACGTTCAGACAAGGGAGCGAAAAGAAGAAGGGGGAGAGGGAAAAGAAAGCTCTATACCACCAATAAGAATAATGGATAAGGTATTGTGAAAAATGAATAGCGAGAGCAGAAAAGTTTATGTGACCAATGGTGGCGGCGCTTCAGATGTGGATCGTGGCGCATTATCCACCAGCAAATCCAGCAATGTGGCCAGAAAGGACTGTACACATTGGGCTGCATTTGGTTGAACGAAAAAACAGCACTGATCAGGAATGGCGTTGGGTCAACGACTCCCCGATCGCTGCTAAATTCCTGTTAGTTGTTATGCCTTGTCTGTGTGTGTCCGAGCGTATTTGTTCATTTCTTCTCGGGGACCACAAAAACTAGGAAGTTGAAATTTTAGAAAACCGTTCCTCGCCTGGGTGTAGCCCCAAAAATTTAAGTTCAACCCTCACGTGTGCTTAAGTCTCACGTACGATTATGTAAAAGTTTTGGCGCCAAAATTAACGACTTGAGGACCAAAAAGGTAGGAGACTGCAATTTTAAGGTAATAATCCATGCCCATTTATGTCCCCAAAAATTTAAACTCTGCCTCCATTCAAATCTCTTGTACACACACGCGGAAATTTCGGCGCAAAATTTTCTGCTTCGAGAAAAACAGATGGAAAGCTGGGAATTCAGCATGATGCTTCCTCTAAATTTCTCCGGAACTTCATATTCAGCTCGGAACTTCAAATTACAACTCCGGAACTTCAAATTTAGCTTTTATGCACATGCGAAATTTTATGAGGGGAATTTTTAGTTGGGGAACCAGACAAAATAGAAAGCTAAAATTGTTGGAGGATGTTTTCTGCTCATGCGCAAACCAAGATTCAAGACTAGCTGTCATAATCGCCTGCTTTTCATGCATGGGTAGATGGGATTTCGTATTTTTGCACATACTGAACTGTAAAACAGTGAATACTCCTAACCGTAACTGCTTGCTGGCCAGAAGTTTCGCAAAACGCATAATCGAACCTGTTATCTTGGTATATGCCGCTATTCAATCACATGAACCCACCAAATGGAATATCAGTGCGCGTCCTCGATACAAATGAGGCCACAGCGAGCGCAGCCGCACCGGTTCTGGGCGGCTTTCTTAATCTCTCTCCCCCTCCTTCGTCATCAGCCACATCCATTAACTGCATATCAAACTCAACAAAACGATCACATCCTGGTACCATGGCACATCTTACGTGAAAAAAGCCCATCAGACGGAACATGTAGCGACGGAAGCATTTCTCAAGCAAACTAGCGCAAGTAAGGAACACATAAGGCGTTTGGGTTTATACATGTGTTTGTGTGAGTGTGTGTGTGTGTCTTAATGAACCAGTTTCAAAAAATATAGCTTGAAAGCTGAAATACTGAAGCAATGAGTCGTCGCATACGGTTCTACATAGTTGAAATCTGCATTAGTGTTGTTTCCATATCGTAATGAAGTGAGTTCAAATTCAGGCTGTTTCAGCTTGAGAACAAAAATAAGCCACAACTTGGGAATTTTCTGGAACTGAGGTACTAGACAGTGGAAGCTAAAAAGCTTAAAATTATTTCGTTGCATCTAACCTATGTAAGTGCAGCGAAATTCAGGCTAACTTTAGAAATTCTAGAAAATGGGTCACCTATAAACAAACTAATGCGAGACTAACTTCCTGTCATCTGCCAGTACCAGTTTTCCATTGACACGTACGAATGATAGTGGAGAGACTGGTTATTCCACAGACGGAGTCGAACCTTTGACCTTTGAGCGCGATAGCAGTGCTACTACAAATGCGCCATGCTTGCCAATTTCGTGGTACGGCTACTACTAAATTTATAAAATATGACTTTATCCAGTGATCAGACTACCACAGTTATAAATGTCGATATCGTGTTAGTCAATGACAGTTTGCCCCTGAAGCAGCCTCATTTGACTAGGGTTTATTTGATACAGCACAAAAAACCCTAAGACTTTGGCAAATACAGAAGAGCAGTCGACTGCTGTATCTTCCCTTATTTTACTTCGTTCTGAATAAAAAAGCGAGGAAGGAGCGCGGAACAAATATGAGGAAAGAGGGATGAAGGAAAATGGAGAAAACACAATGTTCAAAAGTAAAATTCGGAATCATCCAGAGAGTGGGAAGCAATCCTGAAAACAAACGAAACAAAAGAAGCGGAGCCGGAAGAGCGTGGCCGCTGCGCAGTACTAAGCATTGATAATCTAGTACTACGTGCAGTGAAATGTCATGAACTGGTTAATCGATTCATCTGTGAACGAAACGAATCGCAACATCATGAGGTTTGTTGCTACTAGATTTTTCAGCTCAGAAAACCTGGTGCACGCTCTTGAAAATTTAATACGTTTCAAAGAAAACATGTCTTCAAAGAAACAGGTGATATTAGAAAGTTGTCCGATAAAAACTACAAAGGTTGGCTGCACAACAACAGAAATGAATATTACGAAGAACGAGTGGAACTGAAGTAGCTGGGCTAGGGGGAGGTGACTAGGGCTCACCCTGATCACTAGCTAGTATTTATGCGTTTTTAGCAGCAATGCAATGCGAAAAACGCATAATGACGAGAGGTTGTCTGTGTGTATGTGTCTGTGCGTGTGTGTGTGTGTGTTTGTGTGTGTGTGTCTGTGTGTGCGCTGGCCCTCTGTACCGACTTTTCATTTCGAGACCGGCAAAAGCTACAGGGCTGAAACTTTGGGGACTTAACCTACATGCACGTACGGGCCCCTATCCCCAAAATGGGCGGTCT
>UYRT01000281.1:0-10532 GCA_900617915.1 Gongylonema pulchrum
AGCACCCCTTCCCCAAGCCTCCGACTCCGCGGTCACCGTTCTCCCGCAGCAGTCCCCCTCCCCACCTCTCCCTGTACCTTTCCCTATCTTTGCCCCCCCCCTCTCCCCGCTTCCTCTCATGCCCGTCTTTCCCACCCGTCCCCACTGCCGTTACCTCCCCCCGTCTGCCTTGCTAACGTTCTCCCCGTTTGTCTTTTCCCCCTTCCCCTGCCTGTCCCCCTCACCTCCCCGTCCCGCTCTCCCACTCTATGCTTCACGATAATGCCGTTGACAGGGGCCGGCCAAGGCGGCCGAGGTGTGGCCATGGTGCGGCCGAGGTAGCCGAGGCCGGCCGAGGTCCGGCCGAGGCAGCCGAGGGCTAGCCGAGCCGAGCCGAGTTTTAGTAATTGCCAATTTATCCGCCAAGAATTTAAGTGCCTGTACACGAGAACCACGCGTACATGAGGGCTGGATTTGAATTGTATTTGAATGGAGAATATTCTCTTAAAATTTCAGCTTTCCAGCTTTCCTGGTTCCCAAGTTAGCGATTTTTACGTCAAAAATTCCCACGGGGCCATACGTGAGAGGCACGCATGTCTGGGGGCTGAATTTGATAATTTAAGTTATACATGGACCCCCCTTCCTCTCCCCCTGCTTTCCTGGTTTCCAAGTTAGCGATTTTCGCGTCAGGAACCCTCACAGCTGTGCGCGAGAACCATGCACACTCGGGGGCTGAATTTGAAATTTTTGAGTTCAGTTTGGCCGGAGAACATAACCTCAAATTTTCAGCTTTCTAGCTTTTCTCGTTCCTGAGTTAGCAGTTTTCCTGTCAAAACTTTCACCCCCTCGTACGCGGAGCCCAGACGTGTTTGAGGGTTGGTATCGCGGTTCTGGGATGGCACTTGGCCGGGGAATCCACTAGCGAAATTTTGGCGCTGGAGCTTGCTTGGTTGCTGAGTTGAAGTATACAGATAGACGAACACTTACACACACACACACACACACAGGCAGAGTCGTTGCAATGTGCGTTTTTGCAATTTACATACAAGCAAAAACGCATAAAAATGACATTGAACGCATTTATTGCAGAAGAATCGCAAGCAGAAGCTTACATAATATACCACAGTACAAGAGAAAAACTGGAAGATGCGATTGAGCGTGCTTATGAAGCTGCCGATGTGCTGACCGATGGAGATGGTAAGCTGTATACTGGTAGCATGGATGTTCACACCTAATTTGAAGGCGAAACCATGTTTCACTCTGAATGATGTCATAGGCGATTTGGCATCTACCGAAAGTATCCAGGGCAGAGTGAAGTAAAAACTTCAATAACTTAAGAAGTTGAGCTGAATTGAAGGGCTAACAAATTCAGCTGAAAGTTGCAAAGATTCTTGTTAGCTCAATTCTTATTCTTATTAGCTTGGTAGCTTTTCATGCGGAGATTTGCTAGAATGTAAGCTAAAGGTGGTTTTGATACTGACAGTAAAAACAGACGAACTTGTTATCAAAGTCACTCTACTGGCAAATTCCAGCGGGCAACTTGAAAACAAGATTAAGCCTTACACCAAATCTTTATACTGACAAGATTACCAAAGCTCGAGGCAACGGTGTCCCATTCCCCGGCCTCATCTTTAGTAGTTCTGCATTCACCATTAACGGTCAGCTTGATGAAACTGTAAAAAGATTAATGAATGAAATAAAATGAAGCATGCTAAATGTAATTAAGCCAAATTGTTGATGGGGGAATGACCAAAAATTGCATGTGTATGTGAGATGCTGAATCGGAGGGTTGAGAATTGGGTTTTTTAAGGAAATGGAGGAGAGTGGAGGTAATGATTAATCCGTAATTGTAGCGACTAGAAGCGACCAATGGTAGAAGGACACAAGAGCGAAGTGGTTGGGGAAGAGATAAAATAGTCATATAGGTGCATATTTTGTGACAGAGCTATGGACATGTGTTGTGCGCAAGTGAAAAGTAATATGTAGATTTTGCTGTCTGTGTTTCATCACTAAATTACAAACACAGACAGTATGTGGTGTGGTATGGGGCGGGAATAATCAGCGTAGCCCCCAAACCACTATGTGTGAAAGTTGACTGCAAGGTTGTATAATAGGAAAAGGACTAGAGAAGGAGGAGAATAAAAAGGAGGAGATGGAGGAGGTAGAAAAATGAAACAGGAAGGAGATGTGTTAAGGGAAAAAGAAAATTAAATTAACTGTGTATGAAAACTAACGTTAGTGAAGTGGTTGTCCGAATTTGATCGCTTGGCGGGCGGCTCAGGCACCGAGGACATCCTGTAATACAAGTTATAAAAATTTAGGGAAGGGTTTGAAAATTTAGAAGGAAAAAAGCAATGCGCGCCACGCCGGAATCATCGCAGTATAAATATTTGCAAAACTGCCTTGTATCTACCCACAAATCTATAGGCAGTATTGTGTAGTTTGGTTCTGTAGTAGCCCCGGCAGTGATAATTATGCAGTAAGCGTCGTGACCACCATAAAAATCGGTCCAGAGAGGTACAGATCCGTGCATATCTTAACATATGAGAGATTAAAATTCCTGCATCGAGGGTATGGTCAACATCGTTGTTTGGGTCGCAGAGGTGATTGACGCTAAAAGAGTTATCAAGACCTTTATCATGTACATCAAAGGTATACTTACCGATGTGGCATGAAATATCTAGATCAAGGAAACAGGCTCGGTGACCGTCATGAGTTGTATTGACAACGAGGCATTCTCCGTGTATCTCCCGTGAGATGGCGAAGAAGTTAGGAAAGTTGACTATCAGTATGTCGTCAATGTAGTGGAAAAGTTTTAATAGATGAAGCACGGTGGAAGGTGCTTACAGTGTAATATATGCATGCATATGTGTGTATTTTTGTGTAAAAACGCTTGAAACTACACAGTTCCCATGAAGGCATATTTGCATGAAATATTCAAATATTTCACAGTAAAAAGTTTTAGTTTACAGTGGGCAATTTAAAATACTTCTAAAATATCTTTTGGATTTTTTTCCAGTGGAAGAAGCTCGCGAGATGTTGCATGGAATTTACAAGGATGCTATTCAAGTGCTGATCGCTGCTGCGCAACAGGCGAAAATTGCTGTTGGCGATGACCCGCAAAATCTCATACAAAAACACGGTAAGACTGGAATTAGCGGAACAAAATTCAAGTGTAACACACCTGCTCAATCACAACGGGCTGGTGTTTGTGCGGTTCCATCTTCTTACCACTATCTTGTCAAAGCAATCCCGTACTATATCCTAATCCCAGTTCTTGCAGCTACAGAATATATATATACATTCTGTAGCTATATATATCACCAAGGCAGTTCGGGCAGTTGGTGTGGGTATCCCTTGTTAGTGATTTTGATGGGATGTTCCTGCACGCTAGACGCAGCTATATCAAGCCCTTAAATTGAGCTGTATTCCCCGAGTTAGTACCACTGCGTTTTGGACGTTTGTATGCTGCCTTTTCGAGGGCCTTCCTCAGTTTCGAATTCAAAATGGCAGATGCTCGCGTTCATGCGGTTAACTTCACTCACTTCATTTTTATTGAGGAAATAATTCCAAGCGCCCAGAATTTTAATAATTTTGTCAATGTGAAAATCAGCGTTTTCGCTCTGTGTTGCTGCAGGTATTACACTGACGCGGAAAAGGGCGGAAGATGAAAATGTACGTAATGAGTTTCGAAATCCGGAGCTAAAAAATTTAAATAAGGGTGAATGGAACGATGGCGGAATGACGCAGTCAGCTGGCGATTCATTTGAGAAAGAGCTAGGTGAAGACCGCGGTACGACTGAAGAAAACAAAGAAGATTTCGATCTCATTCAGGATTCCTATAAGCGGATTGTCGGTGCTGCTGCCGAATGTATCAACAAATTCTTGAATTTTTCCATAAATCTTGGCAGAGAAGCCTTCGGTGTTCTGTATAAAGGTGCTTCCGGTCAGTCCGTTTTGATCGATTTATTGATTCATCCAGAGACATTTTTCATCATTATTTGTGATTCTGGGTGCCAAAATTGTTTAAAAGAAGCATATAGCAGTTTTTCTTTGAAAAATAGGTTAGCAGTTTTTTGCACGAACATATTGAGCATAATTTTGTTTATTTGAATTTGGAAACTTGTCAACGTTGTAATAATTAAAAGGATAAAATGTTACCCGACACTTAATGAAAAATGAGGGAGGGCCACAACAGCATTTTTCTTGCTCACACTCCGTTCTTCCTCGTCCTCTACCCATGCTTCCTCTTCGCTGACCACAGCTGAGGGATACGCAAAACGTTGTAAAAAAGCATCAGATTCAATTGGAAGTTGATTAAACGATTAGAAATAAGTTGAGTTCAAATAACTGTTTGGGTGTAAATAATGAGACACAGTGATAATGATGCAGCATTCAAATCGTTTCTCAGGAAAATCCTACCAGCGTCACAATTTGCGACATTTTTCGCTTAAATCAACTGAAGAGTGAATTTGGCATTATTTAAAAATTTTCCAGATCCTGGACTAAGTTTATCTCTCAACGATGCTCCCAGGGACATAAAATCTGGAAGCAAGCATGGTTTGTTATTTCATCTCGATCAATATATTTTAGCCTAACAAGTTTTATTTTGATAAAAACTCAACTAAACCACGATAAAAATGGTTTGCAGCGGCAACGAGTTTGCAGAAAGCTGAAAAAGCGTTTCAAGAAGAAGAAATTGATCCGAAAAAAGTGCTACAAAAAGCCAGAGAAGCAGCAGCGCAACTGGAGATGAAACGGTCCATTCATCCAGAATACACCGATCTTAAATTTCGCGAAGAGATAGCGCGGAAAAGTATTTCATTAAATTTGCTTTTTACTCATTTTTACACAGATGGCTGTTGCGTTAGGGGGAGAATAAGACTGTGTGCCTTCTTGCACATTTCACCCTTCGGGTCACAAAAGTTAGAAGCTGAAATTTTCAGAGTATAGTCCACAGTTCTTCACGATAGAGCAGATTTGGAGTCACTTCACATCACTCTTGCTAACCCTTTGCTCCAAACCTAAATTTTCGACGTAACATTTCTTCAAATTATTTGCCCCATAGTCTCATTGTTTCTTGACCAGTGGTTTCATTCTATAATTTGAGATAGTTTTGTCAGTTTTAAACAAGTCAGAAATTCCAAAAATTTTTGGCTTTTATTTGCTACAAACAGAATGAATGGCTCAAAATTAACTTGCAAATTGCATGTTCTTCTGGGCTGTGACTGTCTGTACCATAATCCAAAATGTGAAAAGTCGTGGATCAGAAATCCTACGCTGCTCATTCTGTTAATCAGTTGAAGGCAAATCATGATTGAATTTCCGGAGTATTAATGCGCTCACCAGTTGTGCCCTGCAGCAGCTTTTTGCAGAGATACAAAAAAAAAAAAAACACTCGGACCTGCTCGAAAGTTCTGTTTTTCTTGTCTTGAATGTACGACAAAATCCGTTTTATATTTTTATTCTGACAGAAGCAGAAGATGGTATGGTAAATGGTGCAGTGAACATGATTAAAGGAGGACTAGAGAAAGCCGCCAGCATTGGTAGTGAAGCCGTGAATACATTAGCAGCTAGTAGTGGCTACCACCAGGATTCAAACTTCGGTAAGATCTTTCCTTCTCTGTGTTGTCATATTTCACATGTATCTGATAAAAAAAACAGGATCGAAACCATGCTTACACATATTTATTTCGGTGTTTATTTTAGCAGTGCATTCGGAGTTAAATATCGTGGGGAACTCAGACAGTATATCTGCCGATTATATACCGGATCACAAACTTTAAACAAATTCCCAATCTATATTTTTCTACGATGATATTTTTTTATGATTGTTTATAATTTTCTGGTTTAGTGCCTTAATTTGGCTAATAATCTATAGTTATAATTCCAGCAATTTATATAATCATAGCCTGTGTACAATCCTCATATTCTTATGCTGTAAGCATCAAATATTTAGAAATTGCGTTGTCACGCAGTGCTGCGCATTGACTTAAAATTAAATCTCAGACTTTAATGTGCTTTAACCATTGATCTCAATAACAAATCCGGGTAATTGGACCATTTTTCCTCCATAATCCCTGCCTCTGTTTCCAATTCCTACCTCCAAACAAAATCTCAGCTTTTTGTCAGTCTATATTCTAATTCCTTCCTTTTTGCTATGACTTAGTAAGTCCTAAACTAGTGCCTTCAATCCTTTATTCTCTTTTTACTCATCTTTTCCTGCCACGCTGTTACCCCATAGTCATCCCAGTTCCCTCTCCCCATACCAATCCAGCCGAGTCGAGCTAAGCCAAATCATAACTATGGAAATTATATTTGCAAGACTTGTCATGACTGTAATAAGGCAATGACATAAAAATCATTTTTCAAATTTCAGTATTCCTTGAGCTTTCATTGTTCAGATTCTGATTCTTGCATAGGCCTCAAAACGTGGAAAATTATGCCACTGAATTTTTGTAGTTATGTCATCCATTCAAAGCGTTTTGCGAGAATGATAATAAATCAGGAAAAAAACAAGATGTGTTCTTGCTTGTAAATCCATACTTAAAGTGATTTATAAATCTGAACGAATACAGACCACGTCGGCCTTTTTATATCCAGCAGGTCGTTCATAAAATCCTTACGGCACTGCAGTCATTCCCCGCCGCAGTGACGCATTTAGCCTCTTAGCACTGTCAATGACAGGCAGTATTACTGCGGCTCACACTTTATTCCGACAATTCACTGTGACCGTCATTTTCGAAATGAAAATCCCGGCAATTGCAGATGGAGCGGATGAAATGATGAGTGAATCAAGCGACAAGGTATGTTTCCTCCAAAAAAACTAGAACTCTCTCAGCAAACTTTGGTTCAGACATTTCCGATAGCTCGGCCAGTTTTCTAACTCACCTATTTTAAAGCTTTGTTTGAAAAACTGCGATCTTGAATCTATGATTTCGTACTAATAAACTTATACTGCTTTATCTACATTCACGTTGATTCTAAAACAGACTTTGGAAAAAACCACCTACTGTTTTAATAAACAACATCAAACAGGCTTTTTCAGCTTTGAATGGACAATCTTTAGTATCAGTCGAATTTTGAAAGAGAAAATTTGGTTTTGACTGAATTTAGTACTTTCCTTGCACAACAGATATCTTTCACAATTGCGCATTCAATATGTATTTGGACTTGTGATTTGGCTGATAAGTTTAGGTAGTTCTAAAGTAGTTCCTCTTATTAATTAGTACTTATCCGCGAAATTCTTTTTAGAAAGCAAGTAGCGATGAAAGCGAACAGGAACGAATTGAAAAAGCAGGTATCATCCATTTAAGCAACTATCAACTGCTAAAATTACAGCGTTGTATACCATGAATCTGGTGCGTTAAGTGTTTGCTGCATATCTGGGTCGCGAGCTGTAACCTTTTTTTGCATGCGCGTCTACAGAATTATTTGCACACGCGTCGAATGTGTCCGTTTCGTTTGCCCTCCTTCTGCTTTTTTCGTTGCTTTGTCACACCTTCATGCGCCTCCGTTTTCCTCAGAACGCACGGTTGCGAGTAATGATATGGAGCTTTGTGGCCTCGACTTTTGAACAGTTGTTCCTTGGTGAAAAAAATAATTTTCAACAAATCGTTTCGGTCTGCATACTTGACTCAGACTATCATCTGTTTGCTTTTTCCGGAAGGTTTTGCTTCATTCAACTCCGGGAGGCTTTGAAATTTTTCTCAAAAGGTAGAAATTGGAATTTGGGTGTTAAAAATAAACTTACGACAAAAATAGCTGCAAAGTTATATTCACAGTATAAATTTATTCGATTGTGCTGACTCGCTCAGGTGGACAAAAGCAGTACTGAATATGCCTGTTTGCTTGGAAATGAGACGGTTGATTCTACAGTACTGTGGTTTCAGCAAGAAACTGTGCTTCCAAAATGTTTGCTTACTATTAGTGATTTTCATGGTTGCATAAATGATTTTGTGTATATGCATATAAATAAAACGAGCTGTATATGTGTACAAAGTTAGCTATATATGTGTATCTCTTATATATGCATGTATGGCTAGCTTTATTTATGTGCACGTATATAAAATCAGTTACGCAACTATATATACTACAGTCAGTTATGCAACTGCATTTAACGTATATACATATAAATAAAGTCAGCTATACGTATACATATATATATGTATACATAGCTAACTTTATTTATATGCACAAAAATAAGATCAATTATGCAACTATACGTAAATATATATGTATATATATAAACATATATATAAGAGACACATATTTGTACATATGCAGCGTAGATCGAACAAACACCGGTACTAATTAATGCTTCCAGCAGAGTAACACCACTGGTACGGAGCTTTACACTGATTGTCCAAGTGGTTTTGCAGATCTCAGTAAAAAAATGCTCGAAACCATGCACAGTTTTTTCTACTACACTATATGCTTTCGATTATACTTTTTTACTGATTCATTTAAAATTTTTCAGCGGCGAAGCTGCTGAACCAGGATAGGGCTCGTCACGAATTTTAATGGTATTCATTGCATTTCAGTTTATTATCGCATTTTTTATACTTTTTGATCTGCCTAATTATGCATCTTTACTCTACATGTATTGCTTTGCAACATTTAAGCAGAAACGCATGTTGTAAAAAGGTCATTGATGTGCTGTATTGACGAACGAAATTTGCCACCAATTTTCAACTTCGCAGCCGCAGAAGCTTGAAAGTTTGAAACTGTATAAGTGTGTTCTCCACCTAATTGGGAACATCATAACCAGAAATTTCCTCTTACACGCAAGAAAAGGCAAAACATTGCCAACATAAGTGCGCATTTTAAATCACAAAACAGCAACTATTCATACTGTTAGCGAATTAATTGCTTCAAGATTCGCGCAAAAATATATGAACGCGACGAAGTTATGATAGTCTTTGCTATTTGGTTTTAATTTCCGTGCCCATTTAATAAAAGTTTTGGGAATGAATTTAGAAAAGATGTGTCACGGAATGGAGGAGCAGGATGAAGCTACTTATTTTCTATGCGTTTTTTGCAGCTATGCAGTGCGGAAGACGCATACTGATAAGAGGTTGTCTGTGTGTGTGTGTCTGTGTCTGTGTATGCACTGGGCCTTTGTATTATTATTCATCTTGAGGCCTACAAAAGCTATAGAACTGAAACTTAGGGAACATAATCTACATGCATGTACGAGTCACCGTCCCCAAATGTGCATGTACGAGTCACCGCCCCCCCATGGGCAGTCTTCCCCGCATGGTACCCACGTACAGGCCCGTGAAAGGTTTTTGAGGGTAAGCCGCTAACTGGCGAACCAAAAAAGCTAGAAATCTGAAATTTTAAGGGGATGTCCCTCGTCCAAGTGAGTCTCAGTGAGCTCAAACCCAGTCCTTGGGTATACGTGGTAACAACTTACGGGCCGCCAAAGTTTTTTTCGGGTAAATCGCTACTCGAGAATTTGAAAAGCTATGAGACTATAACTTTAAGAGAATATTCCCCGTCCGTCTCAATCTCACTGAGTTCAAACTCAGCCGCCGGGTGTGCGTGGTACCCACATACGGGCCCATGAAGGTTTTTTCAGGTAAGTTAGTAGCTCGGGAACCTGAGAAGCTAGAAGACTGGAATCTTGAAGGGATGTTTCCTGACAGTCCTGGCGGCCAGTTTGAAACTGTTTTAGCTAGAAGCATCTGTTGGGAAAAACAGTGCCGTTATCAACAAATATCTGCAGGGAACTATGCAAAAAACGCATCTTCGCACGGGCAGCCCGTGCGTTAGCTAATTATTATTTTTGTTCCCTAGGTTTATTCTCATTGACTTAGCACTTGAGCGGATGAATTTGTGCGGACTTGTACGTCATAATCCCTGAAAACTCATTTTTGTCCTGAAGCTTTTCCATACTCAGCCGCTCTTCGTACCACTAAAACGAGACCTCGAAACGGCAAAACTGACTGGTTTCACTTTCAGAAGGTTGAATCAAGCACAAAAATTAATTTTCTCGTTTCAAGCAGAAAATACGGAGCACTCATGAAGTGGCCCCAGGCATCATTCATGTCAACGATTTTCTGCTTTAAAACATGGATGTTTATTAGTTTCGTTTACACAGTACAAAGTTCCAGATGCCAATTGATGAATTCCTTGTGATTGAAACGGGATATGCATCGAAATGATAACATCTGAGGATATCTATAAACTTTTTTCATATTTACTGCTCAGTGTGAATGCGAGCGTTGTGTTAATACGATGAAGTTAAAATACTGTTCTGTGTATGCTCTACTTGTTAATCACCGTGTCATTTGTTTGCTTTAACAGATTTTATGTCAATAAGTCCGTGCTTATAAAGCACCTGATGGCAAGTATCACTGGCGACGCGCACTGGCGGGCCCGTGCGATCGTGCGTTTTTGCAGTGTTTCGTGCTGCAATAAGATCACTCGAAATTCTGCTAGCTAGAAACCTCTTGCACATACCGGTCCTCAAATTCCGGGACGTTAATTATCCACGCTATACTTGGACAGGGACCATTCCCTTGAAATTCCAGGTTCCCAGCTTTCTC
>UYRT01000282.1:0-10530 GCA_900617915.1 Gongylonema pulchrum
GGCCAGTCTTAATTTGTTTAGCTAGAAGCATTTGCCGAAAAAATCGGTGCCGGTAGCAACAAAACTTCGGGGAACCATGCAAAAAACGCATCTTCGCACGGGCAGGCGTGCGTTGGTCAATTTTTACTTACTGTAATAGGGCTGTAGAAATGCACAAAAAACGCATATTGTCGAGAATTTGCGTGTGAGTGTGTGTCTTCGGAAAAACGAGAACCTTGTCCTCTACTTTTAACTCTGAAGTGAAGAATGAGATAACTGAAATTTTGGAAGCTTATTCCCAACCCACCTGTCACCCTTCTATTTCAGAGTCATCGTTCATGCGTGGTTAGATCTCACGTACGGAACCCTTGAAGGAACATGTAAATTTTTTGGAGAGAAAGCAATTCGAGGAACGGTAAAAGTAGGAAGCTAAAACTTTGCATGAATGTTCTCTGCCCATGTGTGAGCTAAAGATTTCAAATTCAGCCATCGTGCATGCTGGCGTCATGCATACGATCATGTCAAAGTAAGCTGGCATTGCATAAACTCAAAAAACTAGCAGGAAAACAATAGCTGTAATTCTGCCAAAATATTTTCCTTCCATTTGGAAAGTCGTACACCTAAATCGAGCTTTGATTTGCATCCAAGCCTTGTTTTAGGGCACGTCAAGAAAATTCAGGTTAATTTTATGATGTGGTAACCAGGAAGACTACAAGTGGGATTTTTTTACAGATTAAACAGTTAAGTGATTTGAAGCAAAGACCTTGAAATCAGCTTCCAGGTGCTGTTGCTTCTGACCGACAATCTCAACATCGAGGTCGGAAATTGCGAATCAGAAAAGTCACTCGCTGGGACATTAGATTTATTTACCAAATAGTACGGAAGGAGGAAAATGAGCTCTCAATTTTACAGTTTCCTGACTTATGGCTTCTAGACTTGATTTCTACTGACTTTTTAACTTCTAATTAGTCTCTGCGTAACTCCCGAAACAGCTTATAATAAAATTACGCGACCGAGCTTACTCCTTGTGTGCATCGCTATTTATTCCGCTTTAACAATTTAGCACCGGCAGCAAAGAACAGTTTTCTTCATAAATCTGACCTTTCACTGGACGGGGCAGAAAAATTAGAACGGTGAATGAGGATTACGAACGGCAAGCACAGTCTTCACTAGTCTGTTATAAGTCAACAAAGGAGCCTAATGGCTTAAGAGCAAGGTAATGTGATATGGCCATGCGAAGGATATTTATCTTTTTGTAATAGCTAATTGTTTTGTGACCTCTGGAGTCTTTACGATGTGACTACCAGACACTGTCGCCTTTTGGTTAATAAAATGCTACTGCCCTTTCTTGCGGAATGCGTTGTATGCATGTGGATGATCCCATGATGTGAGACAGAAACGAGATAATACGGTAGCGCAGCAGCTGGTCTCAGCTTTAGTGAAGGACAAACTCATCATCAGCTCATAGTTAAGTTTGGTCATTCAAATGCCTCACTTCTTCGAAAACCAATTTCTATAATCTATTCCACCTTTCTCATTTATCGGAAAGACAATCAACGTACAATATTTGCTGTTTGGCAAAGTTATGCGTGATACCAAACACGACAAATATCCAGAACATACATAACTTCGCGGTGTCCATAAATTTCTCCTCTTCCGCCAAGTATGAGGAGGCATCCGAGTGATGGAATGAATGGAGTGCTCTGAGCTCTCGTAGACGAAGCAGCTGACAAGAATCATATAAAAACTGCTTTGGGAACGATTATAGGCTGTTTGGCAGAAACTTTTTGTTCTGTTCCAGTCCGTAACCAGTCAACAGTAACATATACAGAGAGCTCTCATATCGTTCAAGTTTCATATTCCATATTAAGCTGTTACTCACAAACTGGATTGACAAGGTGTTTAATGTCAATGGTCAACAACTTAATCATTTGCGTTTCGTAGATGATATGAAAAAACCTTACTGTGACTAATATGCGCGAAATGAACAAAACTGTGCAGGATTTAAGCACGAAGTAAGGCATAGAAACTAAAAGTGTTGCAAGTGTCAGCATGTCCGCGACTGCACTTCTGTCTAATAGCTACGCTTTGTCGTGGACAAGAAGTTAATTTGAATCCCAACCTACAGCAAAAGATTGTACGCAGAAGGGTCGTTGATTGAAGCAAGCTTCATAGTTTCGCCAACGTCACCAAAGTGTAGAACTGGAAGGATCGTGCTCATCTTTCTTCAACATCGTGGTGCCGAAAGCAGCGATACAGTCTTGTGTAAAGTGATCATTGACAAAGGCAGAACAGTGAACGCTGGTTGTCAGGAAAAGAGCAGTAATGCGAAAGATGCTTGACATGTCTCTTCGTGACTACATAAAAAGTTAGACTTTTCATCAGCGGAGCGCAGAATAATACTGCAACAGTGCATGAAAGCAAAATCCAACAAGTCGCTGACTTTGTTGAAAACTGGAGAACATAACGTACCAGTAAGTGCTATTAGTAAGAAAAATAATCATTTGAGAGGCCTTCGAAAAGTAACGCACATGCATCGAGCAAGAGGCGGATTTGAACTGGAAGTATACGGCTCAGAATCAAAGCGTCTGGCATAGCTGTGTTCAGCCTCTGAGCAACAACAGTAAAATGGGACATCCACACCAATTGCCCTGGCGGCCTCGGTATTCTTGGTAATATGAGAATTTACAGGTGGCTGCCTAGCACTGCTCAATTAGCTGAAGATTTGCACAATTAGGCTGAGGCTTTTCCTAACAAAATGGGTCATTGGGCTTTTTTTAGTGAGTTTAAGCCAGGTTACAGTTTCCCTCGTTGACTGAAAGGCGTCAGCAGCTGTGACTCGACGCTTTCTTTGCATTTTCTATAGCAAATCAACACTGCTGTACTTCTAAGTGGTTATTCTGAAAAATGAATGAGCCTGCAACCCTCTCTATTACGGTGGTATAGATAACTTCACGTAGGGTCTATCGTAATGGATAATGCAACGTTCGACGGAAATGAAAATTGCAGATTTGACTGCTGGCAGGACTGAAGTCCCATTTCCCGTCAGCTACACCAGACCGCACATACACACATGAACTTTTGCGCAAAGTGAAAGCCGAATTCGTTTAAACAGGAAGAATAAAATACAGAAAATTCAGTTAAACAAGTTGGTATATTTCTATCCACAGAGGGCACATTTTTACAAAGAGATCCAAATTCTGAAAAAGTGGCGCAAAGTTAGTTAAGACTAACCAGAATGAGAGCCATTCTATTTTGCTACAGAGCAAGTACTACCTTCATGGTTGTAAAACCGGGGCGCTAAATTCAACAAAAAAAAAAAAAGAAACAGAGCAGACACAAAGCATGTTGTCCTTTGTGAATTTGAAAAATTTCAAAGGAGACGAAAAATAAATTAGAGCATGCTTTGCAGGCATGTCGCGAACGCGATGATTTGCCATCGTTTCGGATGGGGACAAACGCTACCGGTCTGTAATTACTCGTCCTAACTAGAAGGTACAAATCGGATCTGATGTGTTGTTGGTCGTGAGGGTGGATGAGGGCGTTGACTGCAACCATTTTTGGTCCCTGCCATTCTCAGACATTGCTGTTGCAAAAAAGTGAATGCTCTGTCATACTGTAGTAGAACTGTGCAATCAAATCTCTGAAATTAGCACACAATTAGACGAGAAAAAAAGAAATCCGTGAAAGTCTGCTCTGTGTGCTGTTGGATATGCCTAGAAGGGAGTCAATAAGAGCGACTTAAAAAAAGAGAAGGCAGGTCCATGCGTTAGGAAGAAAAATAAACTGCTCTATTAAGGTTTTTTGAAAACTAACGTCCTTCTCTTACTGAATTTTTACTTAGATTTAGCAGCAGAGATTCCATACGCTTCCATTATCTGTTCACCCTTAATGTGTAATTACTAACGACGTGTGAAACTCGAATTTCACCGTACGTCAGTGTATATTGTCGATTCAGGAAGTTTTTTGTGGCCTGAGGAAGAAAATTACTCTTGATTTCAAGTAAAGTAAAAGCCTTTCCACATGTTGTCTAAAGAGAGGGGACTTTTACGATTTTTGGGTTTTTTTCATTTTTACTTCTCATAATACTCCAACAGACCTTATTGATAAGTTACAATTGTCGACATCCAACTGACCTCTGTCAGTCCATGAAGTAATTCATTCATTGCATTTATGTCAAGCCACTAGCTTAGCTAGAATGTTTTTGAGAGTAAAATATTTCTAAAAATACCCAAAAAGGCCATTTTTAACGCACTGACAACCACTTTTTAATTTTCAGTTTACAGAGTAATATTAAAACAAATAGTGACGCGCACCAAAGTAGCTAATGCTATTATGTTTTGCGCAGTTCCGTCCATCGAACGTTTGCCTGCTAATTCACTGTTTTACCGTTCGGTCGTGCAAAAATAATCTGTACTTTTTACGTTCCTAAGCTGCGTAATTTTTCAAATTCCTAAAATATTCGCAGAAGCCATTTCGCGATTCTCAGGGCAGTAACTTTCCGCCAAAACATTCTTTGGGTTGTAGTGGTGCCTCAGCTCACAAGAAGGCTGAATTTAATTTTCTGGGATCGTACATGCTCGGGGAAAATTCTCTTAAAATTTCAGCTTCCTAGCTTTTGTCATTTCCAATTTTTCCCACCAAAACTTTTGCGGAGCCATGCGTGGTACCTGGGGGTACACGAAGGTTGAGCTCAAATTTGTGGAGTTGCGCGTAAGCGAGGAAAATTCTACTAAAATTTTAGCTTCCAAGCTCTTGTGGCTTTCGAGTTGAAAGCACAGTACAAAAAGCGCGCGCTCGGATACACACACCCGCAGAAACACACACAGACAAGGGCGTGAGAATATGTGTTTGGTTCTACTACTACACAGTGAAAAACACACAATAAGACAAATAATTCGGCTAAAATAAAAGCAGCTGAACTTGACTATGCAATTTTTGCCACATGGGGTAGACACACACACACGCACACACAGATCGAAAAACGACACGCTTCTGTTTGATGAATAAGTATTTTTCTACACGTATGGCTCAAAGAATTTTGGCTACACAGTACAAAACCATGTTTCACAAAAGCATGCAGGAAAAGAGTACTGTCAAGACAGTTGATGGATGGGATATTAAAAGTGGAAGCGATCAATCACACAAATTATCGCAGATGGAGGAAAAGTATGATTGACTGAGAATTCGGACAACCGTCTGTTTTGGACAATCAAAATTGCCTCATCAATTGTTCGTGGACATTTAATTGGTTGAAAATGCTTCCTCTTCCCCACCTTTTAGGACTCTTACGCGCCGAGACCTCAGCAAATTAATAAAAATTTGGTTAATAATTTTTTGAACTACAAATGTGCGTTTTGCACTGTGTAGCAGCAGCACAAAACCCATATTGTCACGCCTCTGTCTAAGTGCGTGTTTGTATTTGTATGTGAGTGTGTGTGTGTGTGTGTGTGTCCGGGTGCACTTTGTTCCGCACTTTCAACTCGGAATCGCGAAAGCAAAAAAGCTAAGACTTTAGCAGAACGGCCCTCCTCCCTCTGAGCAACCCCGCAAATCTAAATTACACTCTCACGTACCCCTGGCACCACGTGCAATTCCGTGAAAGTTTTGGTAGGCAAAATTACTATCTCGGGAATTACGAATGCTAGAGAGCTGAAGTTTGACGGTAATGTGCATCACCCACACGCAACAGGGCAGGTTTGAGTTTCAGCCTTTCCATTTGCTTGGGTACCACGTATGGCCTCGCGAAAGTTTTGACGAGGAAAATTATTATCTCGGAAACCGAGAAAGCTGGGAAGCTGAAATTTTAAGATGGTGTTCCCTGTCCATCTACGACCTGCAAATTTAATTTCAGCTTCCTCGTACCTCTGGGTACCACGTACGAACCCGTGAAGGTTTTAGTGGGAAAATTTATTACCCCAGGAATCAGAAAAGCTAGGAAGCTGAGAACTTCAAACGGATGTTTTCTGTCAATGCAAGGGTTCAACAAACCCATATTTAGCTTCAAAGTATGATACGGTCTCACGTACAGCTTGGTATGAAATTACTCGGAAGTCAGAGAACTAGGAGATCAAAATTTTTGGAAAAATGGTCACGGTCCATGGGTTCAAATCCAGCTTCCACGTACGTTTGCGTTTGAAGTATCGGCACGTGAAATTTTTTTAAATTTCGCAGCTTAGGAAACAAACAGCAAAACATTGAAAATTCACTGAAGGGAACTGCGCAAAACGCATGACCACACCCGCTTGCTTGATACGCGTCGCTATGTTCTTTTATTGGGTCATTATCTGCGTTTCTCTCTTGATAAAAAAACCATATATATATGGACTGGTTTTTCCACTAACTGAATTTAACCCTCAATCTTCAGCCTGAAAGTAACGCTACTTGCCACTATTCAAGCGTTTCGGCAAAACTGGAACTGAATACGTCATATATGAACATATTTCAAATTTACGCGACATATTTATATTAGCAGATTAGCAAATGATAATTGCATTAGGAATTTTCATGACGAAACTTTTCAAATTTTACTTGTCACCTACTTGTAAAAATAGCAGATACACGAAACATTCGCCGCAGAAAAAAACTAATTTTCAATTCCATGACCTGAACAGCTAATTCAGTTTAAATGGCTATGCTGGTCAGAAAACCTGCTGCTTTTCGAAAAAAGGCGGAAATTATAATTGGGTGCCGCATTCCTCCAATTTACTCATAGTGAGATATCTATGAGTCTGCTAGGTACAGCGAGGCAAAATGAATGAAAAAAAAAAAAAATTTTAGGGGTCCATTATCAAAACGGTACTGTTGTGATGAGCACATGAAAGTACACACCCATACAAATACATACATGCATACATATATGCGTGCATATACACATACTTACATGCAACACATACACGTAAGCACATCGTGCCCGTATTTGTTCCAAAACTGAGCAAGACGTTTCAGTCATTCTTGTATCGTTGTCAGTTATTATATTAAGCTGGAAGTGGCATGACGTGGAAGAAATAAGGAGTGATATGCGGCGGCCACTGCTGATTGCGAAGACCGAGTCCGTTTGCCGAAACGGGGTTTGTATCAACGAACAAATGAAAAGGGAGAGGGGACAAGTGCGAGAAGAAGGAGAAAAAGGGGATGGAAATAAGAAGGCATGCAGAAAAGCTGGTGACAAGTGAAAGGCGAAAAAAGGAGGTTAGCTAGTTCAATTTAATACCACTTTAGAACCATACTGCAGAAATCTAGAAAAGACATCTATACTGGTGAAGATGGAAATGAGGGCGCGCAAAAATGATGAAGTAAATTTTTCAGCATAAAATCTTTTCTCACCTCCAGATAACGATTCCTTTCCCTGAGAATTCTGTTAGTGTGCTATCACCGAAGGCTGACTGACCTTGAGTAAGGGAACTTCAGTGGCTGTGTTTTCCTAGACGAGGAGCAGCATGGAATCGAAATCAGTGAAGCAGAAATAATCCACCAGTCAGCAATGAATGCAACTGTTGGCAGCTGTGACGGTGGCAGCATACATGATGGTTATTAGTATTCTTAACGCTTAAATTGCACAGCGCCTTATAATCTGGAAGTAAAGAAAGCCTTTTCCATTAACACTTATTTCTTGGGGAGTGAACATTCCCTTCAATTTTAGATTTTCGACCTTAAATTTGTTTCATGAACAGAGAGCCAATATTTTCCATTTCCAAACTTATTTGTTAAGAAAAAGAGCCAGAATGGTTATGCTTTTCTGTCATAAGCGATTGTTACTGATCAGTAGCCGAGTGAGTCAAACTAAAATTTGTCACAAGGATCTTTAATCAATTCATTCCACCAAAGGCACCAAAAATATAGATTCTTGACTCGTACACTTTGAGTGCTTGGTATCAGCACGTATTTGAATAGGCGGTCATAGTCAGAAAAATAACAAGTTTTTCTAAATTAACTCGAGCAGTTCAGTTTACAACTTTATCTTTAAATCCGTTCCATGCGTAAAAATAGAATTCCGGAATCTTGAGCATCTGGTTCGCCCGTTTTGAAATTGCAAAACTAGCTTGAATTTAAATTTGGTCATCGTAAGCCATTATCTAGTTAGATTTCAAGGGTTCGAGAACAACTTCATTTGATTTGCTCTGATTCATCTAGAGAGCAAATCTATCAAAATTTCTAGCCTATAAGTTAGAAAATTAGCGCAAATTTGGCTCTGTGTTCATAGATTAAAGTATAGTATTACTTGAAATGTGATTTCTGCTTCAAATTTTTTTTAGAAAACCGAACTCTTGAGACTTTCAGTCCATTGGCTTCTTGCTCCTCGAGTTATGCAAATTAAACCAAATGTGGACCTGAACCATAAAAAGGTGGGGCGAATTTTAAAATTTATGGGTTCCCTGGCCAAGTGCCGCCCCAGGACCGCGGTACCAAACCTCACCCACGTCTGGGCCCCGTGTACGAGCGTATGAAAGTTTTGGCTGGGAAATCACTAATTCGAGAACTAGAAAAGCTTGGAAGCTGAAATTTTGAGGGGATGCCCCTCATCCTCATAGAACTCGAAGATTTCAAGTTCAACTCCCAGTTCCGTGGTCTTCACATACGGATCCGCTAAATTTTTTGGCTGGAAAATCGCTAACTCTGGAACCAGGAAAGCTGGGAAGCTGAAATGTTGAGTGGACGTTTCTAGCCCACATACAACTTAAAGATTTCAAACTCAGCCCCTAGTTGTGTGTGATTTTCAAGTACGGTCCCGTTAAATTTTTTGACTAGAAAATCGCTAACTCGGGAGCCAAAAAAAGCTGGAAAACTGAAATTTTAACAAATGTCTCCTGTCCAGTATCACTTAGTTGCACAATTAACTCCTGAACTTCGAGCAGCAATATGTCACAAATTCTAGCTGCTGGGATTCTAAGCGGTCTTTCTACAGTACGAAATGCTGTAAAAACGCATGATCGTTCGGGTCTACCTGGTACGCGTTGCCAATGATTTTTCTCGAGACAATGGTATCACATTATACAGTAGGCTACTACTGTTTCACAAAAATTTACATTTAAGACACTGCGGTGTGCAATGGCCATGCAGTGTTATCGAAACTAATATATCGTCTACACATATCGCAATCAGTTTGAAACGCATCTTAGAGAATCCTGCTAAAAAGCTACATCCTATCAGAGCTTCATAAGGCGAATGCCACTTTCATTTTTTCGAGGCACAGTTTTTTCTCACTACAGCTCATAAAATTTAACAGCAGCAGTGACAATCCCAGGGCTGCTACGCGCAGGATTGCTGGTGTTATCATGCGTTTTTGTGCTAAGTTTAAAACATTCGGACTTTTAAAAGTATGAGTGTTTGCTGCGCTGCATTTTGACATGTGAATCTGTGCTGGCTGAGTTTTGGCTTCTTCTTGCACGAAGGGAGGGGCAAGATGGTAGTGTTCCACCGTTTCAGTAACATCGTCACCAAAATGCTCACTCTGGGACTAAAATACTTAGAACGTTCTAACTTTATGACAGTACTTCTTTTCCACACGCGGGCACGTAGACATGAAATGATTCGGACACGCTAAGGATATATGTTATAAAAAGTTTTCGACTTCGTTAACAAGTAAAGCTAAGAAGCTCAAATTTAGAAGATATTCTGTGCCTATGTGCAATTTTAAATTTCAACTTTGGTGCAGTCCTCGAGCAAGTGAATGTCTATTTTGCGGCACTGTTGGGACTGAATTAAATCGATAACCAGACTGTGCATAAAGCGGTATTTTTCTGAGGATCTTATTGTTAATGTGGGGGCTAAGAAGCGCAAAATAGGATTTTGCTTATGCATGTATCCCACGTACAGACATATCAAATGCTCAAATTGCAACGCTACCATTATCTTACTCTCTCGACATTCAGGCAAGCAAGAAAGTTAAAGTTTTATGATAATACTTTTTGATTCTGTAGGGCAAGAAAAGCATAATAGCAACT
This sequence comes from Gongylonema pulchrum, assembly GCA_900617915.1. Classification (NCBI taxonomy): domain Eukaryota; kingdom Metazoa; phylum Nematoda; class Chromadorea; order Rhabditida; family Gongylonematidae; genus Gongylonema; species Gongylonema pulchrum. Next base: position 9,924 of record UYRT01000282.1, read on the forward strand.
TTTACACATGCCAACCCTCGAATATGGCCAAAACAAGTTTCATGCTGCATCTATAGCACCGGAAACCCAATATGTATTGTTATCGGGTTTATTATTTTTCCTTACTTGGCATATACAAAGATATTCACATTGGTGTGTATGTCTGTCCGCTTGGTTTAATCTAAGAATTCTGAAGGCTAGAGTGATGAGCACATCACGGGCTTAAAATCAAATTGGAAAAAAATAAAAAGTTTAGTAGCTGAATCTTAGACATCACTTGCTGCCCATTATGACCAGCGCGCTTTGCACCGTGTCCGCTTTAATGAACGTTTGAAATAATCATACACTGCCCATTAAGTAAATCATTTACGGGCCAGCTACACCATCACCTAGTTCTTCGTTAAATATTCTAAAAACCTGAGGTGTGTAATTACGACCTGCTCTCCGAGAATGGCAAGGACACGCAACTCAAGTAACTCCATTCCAATAATGCAAAATCATTTAGTGATAAAGCCATTCTAATTATCTAAACGCAGGTCTGTCTGAGCAACAAGGTAAACCTAGGCTGGAACGCACCAGGCGAGCCGGTGCGATCATGCGTTTTTGCACCAGACCTGAAATAATTAGG
>UYRT01000283.1:0-10524 GCA_900617915.1 Gongylonema pulchrum
AGGCGCTCGTACGCGGGGCCTAGACGTGCTTGAGGGTTGGTACCGCGGTCCTGGGGTGGCACTTGAGCGGGGAACCCACTCACAAAATTTTGGCGCCGGAGTTTGCTTGGATGCCGAGTTGAAATACCCGGACAGACGCACACACACATACACACACAAACACACATATATATACACATACACACACCGGGGTCGTCACAGTATGTTTTTTTGCATATTATGCAAAAACACATAACAAAGTGCGCTCTACAATTTTACATTTCTTAGACTCGCAGCAATATCTCGAAGTTTTTACTTCGTAGGAGGTACATCAAATCGTAGATTACTGATTGCTCTACTGGCGGAGCCGAACTCTTAACATATTGCATGAAAACAGTTTAACTTTTCATTGCCCACATACTAGAATGTTTTTCCCCAAAGTGGCTACTCTTTCGAAGTTAAATTAATGCAGTAAATGGTCATTTTTTTGAAGTCTCAGTGCTGAGTTTTTTTATCAGAATCATCAAAATTCACTTGTTTAGGTGTACGTCCGGCTTCTGCAGTGCAACAACGTAGACTGACTCGTCTTGGCATTCCGGTAACTGCTGATCTGAACGTACTTTCGGTCGAAGAAAGACGCCGATTTTCCAGACTGAACATCGATCCAGCATCAATAACATGGGGCCGTGTGATGGATACCAATGACAGGCAATTCCTTTGCCCAGCCACAATTATATTTTTTCTTCAGAATAACTTACTGACCCCAAATTACAAAAAACTCATATTTTTCCCACTAAAGATTCGCTTAAAAGTGACAGTAGCTTATCCTTAACTCGCCAGACCACGAAGATCGGATGGGCCTGTACCGGAACATTGCAAGTCCAAAGTCTGCATGTCTTACCTATCTGTCAGTCTTTCTTCACATTATAGAATAACTATTTATTTTCTGAAAGTTCACTTATAATTTTCTGTATATTCTTCAGATTTTTGCGTCAAATTGAAATTGGTCACGGTCCTCTTGAAAAAGGATACATCCGCAGAACTCGTTTCGATATATCCGTTGCTAGTGAGGTCACTGTTTGATACAAGAAATTCATTAAGGAAATAATGTCTGGATATATAAAGGTTGTTTTGAAAAACAAAATCATATATCAAGCGTTTTTAGTAATAATAGTATCTGTTATCAAGGAAATTGACGTACGGAAGTTAACTAGTAAAATGAACAAACAGGCAAATATCAATCTAGTAGTAATCAGCTACGGATTACACGTGATTTTTATTCATTTTGAAGAGAGCCTCAGGTAATTTTTTAAGGTTTTGGTTTTTAATCTCCTGCTTATCTTACGAGCTATGCTTCTTAGGAGAACTGCGCCATCCATGAAGTGTGATTGTAACTGGTCTCAAAACCACCCTTCCTGCTCAGCCTACGAAATGCCGCTTGAATACGATTTGTACGACTGAGACAATAAGGTTTCCTCCGGCTCTGGGTCATTCTCGATCGGTACATAAATTAAAATGACGGACAGTGGTATGCCAGTAGAACTACCCGTGCTCGCCATCTTCATCAATCCCTTCATCAACGCCAGCTTAAGGCACAGCAATTAGCCCAGTAAAGTTAGATACTTTCTTGCATTGGAAAAAAGCTGTAGTTCCTGGCACTTTCTGGCCAATGTTGCCACTTGATTTAGTATGAGACGTGGCCCGATTATAATACGTATTCCAGCTGCGACACACCAGGCTTACAGGCGCAATAATGCATTTTTGCATGGCTTCATTCCGTAGAAAAATTGATTGTACTACTAGAGTGTAACAGCGATGTCGCAATTTGATAATTTGCTGTCCTGTGCGCAGAGTCCGTGCCTAAACAAAAATTCATCATACACCTGGTAGCCCGCATACAAACAGTAAGCGTGCTTGGAAAAATGGTATTTCGTGCCCATTCTGGTTACCAAGTTATTTCGGTAACAACAGCGTCCAAAATTAAATACTCGCTTGGGACACACACGGAACCTACGCGTTTTTTCAAGCTCAAATCGAAACATTACGGTCGCACACAGGCATAGAATATCCTCGTAAAGTTTCAGCTCACTAACGTACCTGGTTGGCAAAATCGCTTTTGTCCCGCGTAATTTTTAACGCATTCAAACTTGCGACACAAGTGTATGCCACAGCTCATTTTATGTCTAAATGCCCGGTTATGGAGAACAAGTGTTCTCGTAAAGTTTGAACGTTATAATCAACTTAGTTTCTGAACTGACATTTTGCCACCGATTGCAAGTCTTTATCGTCGCACTCGTACACGAGATCTATGCGTACGTAACAGCTAAATTTGTAATTTCTAGCCCAAATAAGGACATAAGTTATAATCAACTTAGTTCTCTGTGAACTTTCAACTTTCTATCTTTCTGGTTCCCGAGGTCTTTTCCGCCAAAAAACTGGAATGTTTTTTTGAGGCATCCACGCGTACGCGAGTAGCAATATTAAAAGATGAGGGTCGCATGTGAGGAAGCATACACTTCCGAAGTTTCAACTTTCTAGCTTTTCCGGCTCTCGAGTTAAAAATGGGTGAGAAGTGAGGACACACACACACACACACACTCACAAAAGCAGCCTCTTACCAATATGAATTATTCCAGTTGCACAACATGCAAAGAAAGCAAAATATTGTTGCCCTTATACCAAAAATACCAAGACCACAAGGCAACTGGTTTTGGGATTCTATCCTGGTGATAATACTGGTGTGCTTTCATTGTCGTGGAAACCCACCAGCCAGGAAGCCGCGACAAAGAAAAAGAGAAGAAAAAAAAAGGTGTGCCTTGCCTTGAAAAGCCGACACACAGTAAATGTTGTCAGGCTAAACCTGGAGCGCGAGGTCAGGTGGTGTAATGGTAGCACTTTGCGCCCGAATGCGAAGAGGAGTGGCTCGATTCCCTTCCGGTCCAGAACAGTTTTCGGAAAAAGAGTTCCGTTCACGACACCTATACACCGGATACAACTATGCCAGTGTAAAACGCTGTTCTGCAGACCTCCAACCTGTACTCACCGTCTGTTCAGTGTACATGCACCATTATCGCTGTAATATCATGTAATGCTTACAAAATTTTAGGAACGAAAATATTAAAGATTTTTGTTTTAAAAACAAAAATTGCCGCTCGACAACAAAAAATGAGGCGTTTACTTCGTTTCCGGGTTTCTCCTAAAACATTGCACACATCTTCGTCCACAATTTTGACCGAGTCGATTATTTCTCATATTAACCGAAGAGGCAACAGGAATTGGAATGAGATAGTATCCAATTCGCAGCTGTACTCAAGCGATTTTCAGTTAATGGCAATTTTGGCATTGGCGACAGACTTGGCCGATATGCGTGAGCGAATCGCGAGAATTGTTGTTGCAAACGACATGGATGGCAATTCAGTGACAGCTGACGATATTGGTGTTACCGGTGCTCTCACTGTGCTCATGAAAGATACCATACGTCCAAATCTAATGCAGAGTCTTGAAGGAACACCTGTATTCGTCCATGCTGGTCACTAACAGTTCTTTCATAATTCATTCGTTGATGGTTTACGTGCATCATGGTGAAGGCGCGATTGAAATATTGGGGTGATCACATCTCAATAACAACAGCAGGACTGTTTAACGACTGTCGTAACATTTATTATTCGAAAAGTTAAAACAGTAGGCTGAGGTCTCAAGTACGACCGCATGAAAGTTTTGGCACGAAGGTCATTCGGAAGCCAGAAGACTAGGAGTCTAAAATTTTGGAACGATGTTCCTTGTCCAAAATGTCAAATTTGGCTCTCACGTACGCTCACGTTTCGCTTGCCGCCAAGCGAAATTTTTAGCGGGAAATTTCATAGCTTAGGAACTAGACAACATGTCGACAATTTTTTAGCGCACACCAAAGCGCAAAATATTGAAAATTCTTATCACACAAACGTCTGGTGGACGGAACTGCGCAGAACATATGATCGCAGTGGCGCGCACTGCTATTTGTTGTTATTGAACTGGATAAAACATGTTTCATTGTAAACTAGGAGAAAGTAAGGTGTGCCGCAGCAAAATTTTCGAAACATAACTTCCCTTGGGAAATCGCTACTTTCAGTGCACTGCAGTAAAATGTGATAAGTCTAGATAGTAAAATTGTGATTTTAGGACCGTTTGCGAATATTGCGCATGGGCAAAGCTCGATACTCGCTGATAAGATGGCGTTGAAGCTGGTTGGCCAGAACGGATACGTTATTACCGAAGCTGGTTTCGGCGCCGATAATGGAGTCGAAAAATTTTTTAATATTAAATGCCGCTACTCTCAACTTAAACCCGACGCCGTTGTACTCGTTGCAACAGTTCGGGCGCTTAAAATGCATGGAGGTGGCCCAGCTGTAACACCGGGAGCGCCCTTAAATCACGAATATCTAAATGAGAATATTCCACTTGTTCAAGCTGGTTGCGAATCGAATCTGAAGAAGCAGGTTACAATTTATAATTGAGACCCTAAAGTTAACCCTAAGGATAGTTAAGTTAACCATAAGGACATACTGAGAAAAAAAGTTCCTTTTTTTCCGAAATACTGTCTGTTAGGTTCTTATTTTTAGAAATAATTAATAAAGTTTGAGCACTTCTAATCTTTATGCATTTTTGCTGGCAGCTTTATAACGCTGCTACAGTGAACAAAAACACATACTGTTGAGAGGTCGCCCATGTGTGTGTGTGTGTTCGGGAGCGAGTGAACTTTGTCACCCACTTTCAACTCAGCAACCACGAAACCTGGGAGGCTGAAATTTTGGGGTCATATTCCCACCTCGTATATCACCCTGCGTTATTAAAATCATCGTTCATGCGCGCCTAGATCTCCTATACGGACCGTCGAAAAAATATGCATATTTCTTTAGCCGGAAACGATTCCGGAATCCAGACAAGGCAGAAGACTGAAACTTTGCACGGATATTCTCTATATGTGTATGAGCTAAAATTTTTAAATTCAGCCATTGCGTACGCTTGCGCAGCGCGTACTGTCACGTCAAAGTTTGCACCTGGAATTGTGCTAACTCGAATATTTATCGTCCATGTGAAAAATTATATGCCTAAATTGGGTCTCGACTGGCATTTGCGCTACGACATAAGGCTCTTCACAGATATCTGTAGCGAAGTGGCTATTTCGTTTATCGGACAAAGTGCGTTGCTGGAACTTCGTGAGGATGTTCTATGCTCATGTAAATCTTGATTCAGCTTGGAGGTGAAATCCCTTGTACGCAGACGTAACAAGCAGTTAATTTTTTCCGCTCAAAAGCCAGTGCATTTTAGGGATTTCCCAATCTCTCGATTTCCTTCAAATTTGCTTTTTTCGATGGACGACCGTTCACCAGAAAAACACAACGGGGCTTCATGCAAAAAGTTGATAATCGTGCGTACTGTAGGTCCATGCAACTCCATGATGCAAAACTACCATCCCAACCTATGCACATGAAAACACTAAAACACAGCAAAAATATGTCGACGCTTTAAGCTGTGATGCGGGGACCATGTTTTTAACCATTTGCCGCTACAGGTCTAAGCAAAAACGCATGAACACACCGGGAAGCCCGATGCGTTCTAGTCTGGGGTTACTCACTGTTCATATGATCTCTTGTACGTAGCTGTTAATACCAGTGACAGAAGTCGTTACCGCTACTTATCTCATTTTTTCGAAAGGTTGAAACTTCTCGAAATGATAGCATACTGGTAACAACATCATATGTTGTTAAGGCTATAAATGGCTTCCTAGATGCTCTAAATATTCGTAAACTAAGTTGCTGCCGAAACGAGACAAACGATTCGTTAAAGGATTGATTTTTCCAGACTGTCAGTGAATAAATGGAAAGTTTCTGTCATCTCTTCCTTCAAAAAAAAAAAAACGGTACTCTTTTTCCACCACAGGACGCGTCTCCTCATTTTATATAAATTTTCAAAACTTTTCGATCTGAAAACGGCTGAATGTAATAATAGCCTCGAAATTGATACTTGTAATAGTTCTTTAATATTTGCGCGGCTCTTATTTAATATATCAAGTTTACTTTAAATCGAACTTTTTGCTTTCAGATTGAAAATATAACCAAATTTGGAGTTCCAGTCGTCGTCTGTGTAAATCGCTTCTTAGCAGATACCCAAAATGAACTGGATTTAGTCACATCAAAAGCTCTTGGTGATTTCTTCAATTTTTATACTGAAATCACATAACCAGCCATTTAAGGCTACCCCTTATACCGACATGATTTTTTACTTGCTTTTTTCAACGAGTGGACGAATTCTAAAAATCGAAGAAATTACTTGAAGCTCAAAGTAACCTAAATCCAGGATTTCAGCTCAAAAACCTCCATCCTTTTCTGCTGGCTGCATTCTTTAAAGCAAAACTTTTTGCTGCACAAGTCAACAATTCCGGCTTTCAGAGATTCATTTATTTGGCCAAAAAAAAACAGTTAGATACTCAGGATGCTAAGCTGTACAGTGCTTAGTGCTTGCATGTTACATAATGTGTGCAGTTGCTATGCACTCAGTTCAGTAATCTTTATGGAAAATAGCAATGCGCAGCAGGGTTGCTGGCGCAATCATATGTTTTTGCGCAAACCTTGGAGCAAACGAATTGAATAATGATCGTTTCCTTACAGTTTTACATGTATGCTTGTGTTGGCAATGTTTTTGGACATTTGAGTCAGTCAGTGAGAGAGGACGATTAGCTATCGGTTGGGGCGATAGTACTGCAGTATGAGGTCGGGTGATATCTCATTCTCTAGTGGTTACAGTTTTTTTTTTTACCGAAACGAAGGATGTGTTTTCGTATGTCGGTTAAGAACTTACTAAAATTGCTATGCCTTGCAGTCAGTAAGATAGCTTTCTAAAATAAAGCCTGACTGTGCAAGCCAGGTGGAGCAGAATTTAGCTGCTCTGAAGCTGCCAGAACCGGGATGTTGCAGCTTGAATATTTTATGCATCGATCACGGGGCGTATTATTAAGCAAAAGTTCATTTTCACGACTACAAGCTTAGACAATCAACACTCCTATAAAAATTGCGGCTTCCTGATTAATCTGATTGCAGAGTTAAATAAATGCGCGCCAAAATTACCCAAAATTGAAATTTTATTTGTGCTTAATGTGAGACTTAAATAAGCCGTAAAGCTAAATTTAAAGACTTCAGGTCGTAAATGGGTTGTTAATATTCGCGTTTAGTTTCAGCTTTGTAGTTTGACTGGTTCGGTAAATTACTTTGTTGCAAGTATATTTGGAGTGCCGTACGCTTCTTATTACAAGCATTTTACGAGAATATCTGATCAGGTGGACAGATATTCTCGTAAAATCAGAGCATTCTTCTCAGCTTGTTTCGCGAGTTGGCACTTTGCTTGCGATGCCTTAATCTCAACTTCGATCCGTCCTTATACGTGATGTACGCAAACGTCAATGATAAATTTGAAATCATTAGCATATTCAAAAGTGCGGGATATTCTTGTGAAGTTTCAGTTTCCTTTCTTGTCTGTTCCTCGAAATTGCTTTCCCGCCAATAAATTTACATATTTTCTTTCAGGCGTCCTTACGTATGACTTAAGTGTACGTGACCGCTGATTAGGGATTGGCCATTTCACACGTGGACTAGGAGTACCCTTATGAAAATCCGGTTTCCTTACTTGTTCGATTGCTGAGTTGGAAGCAAGCTAGAAGCCCGAACACACAAACAAACAAGCACACACAAACGCACACCTAGATAAACACAGAAACAGACAATCTTTCGTCAGTGTGCTTTTTACGCGTTTTTGCTGTGCAGCACTTATTGCCGCGAGGACGTCTGTGTTCGGAACCGAGTGAACTTTGTCACCCACTTTCATTTCAGCTATTAGAGAAGATGGGACGCTGAAATTCTGTACATATGCTTCCACCCCGTGTGTCATCCTCCCGTTTTAAAATCTTTGCTTATATGCGTCTAGACCTCGCATGCGGGCCTCCGAAAACGATTTCGCGAGCAAGACAAGGTACAAAGCTGAAACTTTGCAGGTACATTCTCTGTGTGTGTGCGAGCTAAAGATTTCAAATTCAGCTGTCGTGCACGCTTGTGCAGCGTGTACTACTACGTCAAAGTTTGCACTTGGCACTGTGCTAACTCGAAAACTAGCCGGAAAACAGTGGCTGAAATTTTGTCAGCATACTATTGTCCATAATTGAAATAGTATGCCTAAATTGAGTTCCGATTTCCACTTGCGCAACGACTTAGAGCAGTTCAAAGATGTCTGTAGCGAAGAGCTATTTTGTTTATCAAATAAGGCGCGATGCTGAAACTTCGCTGGGATATTTTACTTTCGTGTGCGGCCTTAATTCTGCTTGGAGGTGAAATGCCCTTTAGGTGTTTATGAGAAATATTCAACTTTACCGCAGACTCAGAAACGAGTGCATTTTGCAGCGAACGACCGCTCTCATTCTCTCCCAACATCCAGTTCATTTACATGTTTGGATTTTTTAATGAGCGATGGCTCTAGCAACATTTCCACTTTTCAGTGAAGAGCTGAAATTTTTGTATTTTCAAAAATTTACATTTTTCATTTTTTCAAAAAGCGAGCACTTGTCGGAAGAATGACCGGGGTTCATGCAAAAAACTGATAATCATGTGCCTGGAGGTCCATGCGACCCTATAGTGCAACACTTTCATGCCGGAGAAGACCAAAGCACGGCCAGCAGGAGCTCAAGTGTTAGGGTACAAAGCGGGGATCATTCCTGCCATTAGCGATTTGCGAGTTTAGTGCCAAAACGCATGATCTCATCGGCAAGCCTGGTGCGTTTCAGCCTGGGTTGCATCTGCACAGATACGCAAAAGCGCATGAAAAATGAGAATATTTACTAAAAAAAACTGGTAAGCAATAACTGTGCTGGTTGTGCAGCAACCTGGTCTGGTATTTTTACTTTTTGTGCGTTTCTGCATATTTATGTAGGCGCAAGGAGGCGACCCTGTTTTCCGAGTACTTCCTCGGCAACCGGACAAGCTTTGACTATGAAATTATGTAGGTTGGGCCTCTTGGCCAGAAGCCGTCTCAGAAACACGTTACCAACTCTCACGCTTGTATGGACCCCACACACGGACACGTGAAAGTTTTGGCAGGAAAATTGACAACTCAGAAACTAGGTAAGCTAGGTCATTTTTAATGAACGACCAGTCATTGGAAGTTATACATTTCCCAATGCGCAAATTTGCAGTGATGTATAGTAATGAACGCGCAAGTTAATTGTAAACGTCTGTTTACGCAGTTAGCGATCTGACTGCTTCAAATTTAGCGCAAAAGCTCATAATAACAATGTCAGGCTTGGAGTATTTTTTCATTTATCGATTTAAACATTTTTTAGTAAAATACTGTACTTTTCCAGGCGGTCTTGATAATCACACAATTGGCTGACCGTAACGTGTGCTTTTTTCAGGATATGGGGCACGCGGAGCTGTTGTATCAAATCACTGGGCGCAGGGAGGTGTCGGAGCTGTTAACTTAGCTAAAGCGCTTATCGAAGCTTGTAAAATAAAGCCAAATTTCAGGTCTAGATTTTAAAACATGGCTTTCTCGAAAATTAATAAACGGAGTCAGGGCTACAACTTCATGAAATTTCATTGTGCGCAGGGAATATGCGCACCAGCGGTGCTGTGAAAAATTTTTTGCTTCGTCGACCGCTCACGTATGTTTGTCTGCGGCCCCACAAGATCATTTTTTTCTACGACTGAAATGAACTAATGTCAGATCGTCTTTAGGCATGATTAGTTCTTTTGTCTAGAAGCATGCTCAACACGTACGAGGCGGGAGGAGGCGACCTTCATAATACCGATTACGCTCTGCTGTGGGTTTGCTGCTAAGGGACGAGACACAAATTGCTTTCCAAAACATTCATCAATACATATGATATTAGGCATTTGTTAACATTCGGATCGAATCAGCTCCAGCTGAGCGCGCAGGATGCACTTCTGGATCTGGGCAAAAGCTGCGAAACTTACAATAAGATGGTTTTTATGTGTTTTTGCTGTGCAGCGCTACAGCCAGCAAAAAAGCGTATCGTCGGGAGGCTGTCCGTGTCTGTGTGTGTGTGTGTTCAAAAGCGAGTGCATTTTGTCACCCACTTTCATCTCAGCAACCAGGAAAGCTAGATGGCTGAAACTTTGGGTATATGTTTCTACCCCGTGTGTCTCCTCCCGTTTCAAGATATTCCCCCCACATGCGTCTAGATCTCGCGTACGGGTCCCCTAAAAAAATATGTTGGTGGGAAACGGTTTCGCGAACCAGGCAAGGTAGAAAACTGAAACTTTGCAGGGATATTATTTATGCACGTGTGAGCTAAAGGTTTTAAACTCAGCTATCGAGCAGTTCCTCAACCCAAAAATCGTTAAAAAATCCATCGCAACCCGGACCCGAACGCCAATCGAATATGTAAATGAACATTAGTTAATTTACATACATGAATTTTTTGACAAACGTTCGCTCGAGCAATACTTCCACTTTTTAGTGAACTAGGAATTTGCATTTTTTCAAAAAATTTGCATTTGTCAT
>UYRT01000284.1:0-10508 GCA_900617915.1 Gongylonema pulchrum
TGAGAACCGCGCATGCCTGGAGGTTGAATTTGACAACTTTAAGTCGTACATGGGCTAGGAACATTCTTTGGAAATTTCAGCCTCCCAACTTTGCCAATTCCCGAGTTAGCCATTTTCCCGCCAAAAAACTTCGCGAGGCCGTGAGTGAGAACCGCGCATGCCTAGAGGATGAATTTGATGACTTTAAGTCGTACCTGAGCTGGAAACATTCCCTGAAGACTTCAGTTTTCCAGCTTTACTAGTTCCCAAGTTAGCCATTTTCCTGCCGAAAAATCTCACGAGGCCGTATGCGGGAGCCTTGCGCACCTGAGGGCTGAATTTGATAAATTTAAGTCGTATGTGGGTTGGGAACATTCCCTGAAAATTTCAGCTTCTCATCTTCACTAATTCCGCAGTTAGCCATTTTCCCACCAAAAAATTTCGCGGGGCCGTACGTGAGGACCGCGCATGCCTGTGGGATGAATTTGATCACTTTAAGTCGTACATGAGCTGGGAACATTCCCTGAAAATTTCAGCTTCCCAGCTTTGCTTCTTCCCGAGTTAGCCACTTTCCCGCCGAAAAATTCCACGGGGCCGTACGAGGGGACCACGCGCACTTGGGGATTAAATTTGAATTCTTTGAGTTATATTTGGGAGGGGAACATAGTCTCGGAATTTCAGCTTTCTGTCTTTTCTCGTTCCCGAGATATCAATTTTCCCGCCAAAAATTTCCCCCTCTCATACGCGGGGTCCAGACGTGCGTGAGGGATGGTACCGCGGGTCTGGGATGGCGCTTAGCCGGGATACCCAATAGCAAAATCTCGATGCTGGGACTTGCTTGGTTGCCGAGTTGAAATACGCGGACAGACGAACACACACACACACACAGATAGGGTGGTCACAATATGCGTTTTTGCAATTTGCATATAGGCAAAAACGCATGACAACCATTCATGCAGTTAATGACCTGAGTACTTCAAATCCCGTGTGAAAACGCATGATCGCACGGGCCCGCCGGTGCGTTCCGGCCTGGGTTTTTTCGGTATCTGAATGATAATTGATGATATGGCGAGCAAGCTTGTTAATTTAAATCAAACTGCCATTAAAATTAGTGCAGGTTTTTAGGAAAAAACAGAAATTTGTCTTACATTTCTTTGTAAAAGTAGGGCATTCCGTTCTTCGTTGCTGCATTTACCATTGTGCTTCTGTCTCATGAAACTGCAAACTCATTAGGTGCCAGAAGATGACGACTATGCTTTTCTACTGGAGTATCACAACATGAATGCTCGAACAGTTCCGATATCCGTGGAAGCAAGGCAGCACGGAAAACCGTTGATGCGAGGAACTGCTGTGCTGAAACACTGCCCCTATTCGTTAGTTCATTTAACAATTTTGATGAAGAGCTTCTTTTCTAATTGTATATAAGCCGCTGTAACTGTTTCCAAATAAGTATCTGTATTTTTACTCGGTCTGTAACAAAACATGCTTTCTTTCCCAAAGCATTTTCGTCGTAAATAAGGAAATCCAGCTGAACTCTTCAAAAGTTTGCAACAGTTGGCCTATCGAATTATGGCTCTTCTCAAGACAGCGACTTTTGCACAGATACTTCTGGGTTCAAATTTTTCCACTGAATTTTGATGGAAATTAAATGATAGCGTGTAACTAGAGTGCTCACTATTAGCGGCTGTAATCTGATCAAGTATTTTAGGACATTCTGTCGCGAAATGGTCTCGTCTGGAGGAGCCGTTGCACTAGCTCATTTAAAAGGGGGAGAAGATGCTAGCCTGATTTTGGATGTTGAACCGGAGCATGAGTTTGGATTAGCTGCAGCAAATTTAATTAGATCGAAGGAGTGGAATGCCGATTATCTTCAGCAGGTTAGATCCATTTGGTAAAATAGAGATAACATTTTTGGAGGGTTTCTTTTGCACAGTTTGCGGTTTTACAGGTTCCAGTTTGCGTTCGTAAAAATGGGCTGTGTGTAAATCAGTGGTTCCCACCAGCAGCAAATGCAATCCTAAACGAAGCGGAAGGGCAGATGAATGTGAATAATTCGATCTCCGGTGAAAAACTGCCATTTGTTGTTTCTAACTCAAAAGAGGTGGAAGTGATGGCGCTCGACGAAAATATGGTACGATGTTATTTCTGTGCACTGAGTTTACATGGGGCTTATCCATGAGTAGAACTGCCATTGAAGATGTTGCTACATCTCAAGCACTTTACAGGGTACAGTGGAAGTGTCCGGAGTTGTGCCGTCGCGTGGTCATTACGTTTTTATCGTGCAGTACTTCAACCCGGATAACACGCCACTGACCGTTGACGTGACGCTCCAAAATGGGCATCTTCATCACGGTGCGTCACTGTTTTTGTTCTAGCAACATTTTAGCCACTATACCATTCTGAAAAGTCAACGCGATGATTTGGCTTACTGCCTCGAAAGAAATTAAAAAATATAGGTTGCAATCTTCTTTTTCATTTCCACTAAGTATGTGTTGGCCATCATAATGAAGAAACAGCTAGCACTGCTGTGATGCGGAAGGTTGAGAATTCGACTTCGCCAGATTCATTCATTTGCTGTGGTGATAAGCTGATGCTGCCGCATACTAGGGGATGAAAACCGCCATCAGCTTTTTCTTGTAGTATTCGGAAGAGGCCATCACAGCTTTGTCAGCAAGTGGTTCCACTTGCCACATTCATTACGAGATGGGAGTTGCTGTCGGACTAGTTCTGAGTGCCTCCTCTTGCAGAGAGTGAAGACAGTATGCTTACTGGTTTTCAAATGTGCGTACGGCCTGAACCATTTGTTTTAATCGAAAACATTCGAAAATACATTATCTTATCTACCTGGCATTTCTGAATAGGACTGTACCAGAGATCTTCAAAAAAAAAAAGAGCGATATTCTGTTCAATTAAAAATTTCACATCTTTTTTTTTATGCGCTTTAACAAATAATTCGAGATTTTGAAAACTGTAAGCTGGATATGAGTTTGACAGAACATATGTTGGCAGTCACTGGCAGCTCTTGGAGCAGGTTTCATTATCTGTTACAAGGTTTTAAGCCCTCCTGAAGCAAGAGAAGAGAAAAAGGAATATTTCAGCACAGCTGCCTTTGTCATACTGCCCGAGCGTTATTGGTTGTCGTGCAGTAATCCAAGACAAAGAACGTCCAGATGTGACACAGTTTTTCATTGACGACAAGTACACTGCTTCGTTCTATTTCAACGAAAGTCAAAAAGGACCGGTATATATCGTAGGTTTTTTATGAAGCGTTAGTAGAATAAAAAAAGTCTTAAACCATAACTTAATTTTAATTTTTTTAAGTGTGACAGATAAGTTTACAGGGAAATTCTGTTTCCTGTGGATTCAGCGATTACTTGTTTTTTATATTGAATTTCTAGTCCTGAGTATTTTTTTTTTTGGTTTTTTGCGTTTCAGCATGCACACTAAGTGCCAAAAGCGATACGGTTGTGCTTCTCTACAAATCTGTTGCTACGGTTGTCTAATGGGTAAATGCATTAGTGATGCAGGAATTGGTAGTAACTTTTTTTTTTTTAAACTGTTATAGCACACAACAAAATTTCAGAGTTATGATATGCTCGAAATAAAGTCACTTTTCATATACGTACTATCATTATCACTGCGTGCGCTCAGGATAGCCTCTCGCATAAAATGCGATTGCGCTTGTCACGAGTTCACGTCATTATTTGGGGCAGCACTTCCATCCCATTCTGATGGCTGGGACTGCCTTTATGATAGCTGTTCATTTTTAACACCCGAACTCTTTAATCTTCAGGCAATGTTTTAGGATTCAATAACAAGTCTGCCATTCCATTCGTATAGCGACTCACTACTGTCGCCTCAACCTGTTGATGTTTCGAGTGAATATATCCAAAAGTGCAGCACCAACAATTTCGAAAATGAGTGAGTAATACGGATTACTTTTAAAGAAGATATATATATATATATGTATATATATATATATATGCCAAGAGTATTGAACAGGTAGTAAGTACTAGCTGGAATATGCAACTCAGGATCAAATAACCTAACATAACTAAGTCTGGCGTTTGGGAACATCCCAATAACATCACTGACATGGAATATCAGTGGCGGTCCTGGTATATGCTATGAATATAGGGTACATATATATGCATGTATATGTATATTCTTAGAATCCTTGGCATACGTATAAGGGCTCGTACTTTTCTGTTGTAAACTTTTGCGCCAGGCTGTTAATCAGTAAAACAACTCTCAGTTTTTATCCTGGATTAGTTACCTGTGTTAGAATTGCTAATTGTTTGTTATTGCCACGCATTTTTTCTTTTAGCCCATCAAGCGTAATAGAATACTGCCGCCAAAAAGTTTTCTCTCTCACCTCGGAATACAACATGGCAGCGATGCCTTGTGAATGCAGCTCTCAAGGAAGCACCAGTTTTACGTGTGAAGAATACGGCGGCCAGTGCCCATGTCGTCCGAATATCGTTGGACGCCGGTGCGATCGCTGTGCATCTGGCTATTACAGCTTCCCCGACTGCATCAGTTCGTTGTTCTTTTTGTTTCAGTACTGCTGGCCAAAGTTACATGAAAAATAGCTTATAAGCACACTTCTATAGAAAGGAGGATTTCATGTAGCTGGCGGATTTCAGAATGCAGATGTCCGGATAATCACTTATGTGATGAGCATATTGGTCAGTGTTTTTGTCCGCCACATGTCGAAGGCAAGCACTGTGACAAGTGTGTGCCATACGCTTTCGGCTATGATCCACTTATTGGATGTCAGCTTTGTGGCTGTCAGCAGAATGGATCAGAAGCTGGCCAGCTTCAATGTGACCCGAATAATGGCCAGTGTTTGTACGTTTTATCCATACAGTTCTTGTTTTGACTGTTTTTTATGCGTTTTGTGCTGTGCAACAGCTGCATAAAACGCATGCTGTCATCGGGTTGTCTGTGTGTGTGTGTGTGTGTATGTCCGCAGCAACTGTCCGCGGTTTTCAACTTGGGAACCATAAAAGCTCTATGAAGCTGAAGGTTTAGGGGAATGTTCCCCCTCCACGTGTGACCCCGAAAATTTAAGTTAAGCCTTCCCATGCCAGTGGGTAACACATACGGCCCCATCGGTAACACATACGGTTTTGGCGGGGAAATTAGTTCGCGAACCACAAAAGCAAGGAAGTTGAGATTTTATAGTATTCCCCTGCTCAAATGCAACTCGGCAAGTTTGAATTCAGCTTTCCCCTACGTCTTGGTACCACGTACGACCTTATGAAAGTTTTGGCGAGGAAAATTATTATCTTGGTAACCACGAAAGCAGAGTGCTCACGTACGACTCCAGAAGTTTCATGCACGCCTAGATATCAACGTCCTCATGAAGATTTTGGTGGGAAAATCATTACCAAGAAGCCAGATGAACTAGGAGGCTGGAAATTTCACGAGGATGTTTTCTGCCCATGTAGGGACTTCACAAGTTCAAATTTAATTCCCAAGTGTGCCGGGGTCTCATGTACGACCACATAAAAGTTCTGGCGGAAAAATCACTCGAAAGCCAGAAAATTAGGAAGTTGATTTTGAGAGGATGTTCACCGTCCAAGGTTTCAAATTCAGTTTTCACGCGCCGGCACGTGAAATTTTTAGTGGAAAATTCCGCAACTTAGAACCAGACAACACTCCAATGTTTTTGCACAGACCAAAGCGCAAAGCAGTAAAAATCCTCAACAGCAAACGTTCGCTGGATGGAACTGTGCAAAACGCATTATCGCATCGACTATCCTGGTGTGCGCTGCTGTTTGTTTTTACTGCCGAAAAGCAGTGGGCAGCGGAACGGAAGTTTTTTTTTTTATTTTCCAAATGGTTTCTATGTTTTGAAGCTTAAATTCGGAGTATGTGGCCTTTGCTATATGATTTGTGTTTTACTTTTGAAGAATGGGGACTGTACTTCTCATACCTTATCTTTTTATACTGATCGCGAAACGCATTGCAGTTACTGGGAAAATGAGCAGTCAGCTTTTTCAGGTGTAAAGCAAATGTGGGCGGAAGGAAGTGCGACAAGTGTTTGCCAGGATTCTATGGTTTCCCGCATTGTTACGAATGCGCCTGTGAAGTAAAGGGCACCACTGACGAAATTTGTGAAGCAACCAGTGCTGCTTGTAAATGCAAGGTATGCCATGCTTTTTCGTTTTGCTTCTGTTTTGCTTTGTTTTTTTATTTTCGACAGAAGAAATTCCCAAATTTTGCTTCTCTATTTGGTTTTGCGTCGTTTTTCAGAAGAATGTTATCGGCGAAAACTGTGACATCTGTCGTCCAGGCACCTTTGATTTACGGGCTTCCAATCCTGACGGCTGTGCCGAGTGTTTCTGCTTCGGTGCCACCGATCGCTGCCGATCGTCATTTCTTCCTGTCACCTTCGTATGCTCTGATTTTGAACATTTTATCTCTGTGCCGAATGCCAAAACAATTTTTTATAAACTTCTTTAAAAAATTCAGCAAGAAGGGATAAGATTGATTTCTCAGAAATGCTTGTCGTTTTGCGTTTTGCTATTTGTTGTGCTTTACGTAAAGAATTATTATAAAATCATTGCTTGGTTGCTAAATTTATCATGCTTGTTAAATTTTTTATTTCTGGTTGACAGAAATTGCCTTTTTCAAGGTTAATTTTGACGAAGAGGCTTGGAATGTGAGTCCAAGTGGATCCGTATCGCGCATAAATGGTAAAGTGGCTTATCAGTCTGAAGGTACTGGTGCCGAAGATGTCTACTTTCTGGCTCCATTGGGAAATAGCCGCGATTTTACTGCGTCCTATGGGTTACAGGTATAAATTTTAGCACTTTTATTCTACATAATTGACGTTTTCGCAAAACCAGATATGCATCCTGTGGTGCATTTCATTTACGATATTTAGCGCACTAAGCACCTTTTCAGTTGTCATTTACTGTTTCCTCGAATCCGCGAAATGGCGAAACAAAAATGAGTGCTGCCCCAGACATTCAGCTTGTAGGAAATGGCACCATCTTGGATTTCTGGGCACGTGAGCAGCCAGCTGACCCGCGAATACCATTCAACGTTGAAATTAAACTTTTGCCTGTAGGTTTTCCAGAGATTTTTCTTGAATGTTAACATTTCTTAATATATTGCATCTAATCATATGTAGAAAAAGTTAACATGTTTTTTTATCCACTGTGGTAATTTGTTACAGTCTGTTTTATGTTATGCGTTTTCTACATTTGTGTAGATTCAAAAACGCATAATGACGTAGCCTGATTTTTGTGGGAATGCTAGTGTATTTGTTACCTATTTTCAATTACAAACCTGAGAACGTACATGTGGAGAGTGTATTTTTAGCACTTAGAGAGCATATGCAAATTTGGTTTCGTCCGTTGAAATTTTGCAAAAAACTCGGTCTCTCGGTGGTCTCGATGATTTGCCCTTCAAATTATTGTTCGCGTTAAATTCTTTCCTCTGGCACTGAATACATACATAAAAACAAGAAATTTTTAAAGTTTGGTTCAGTATCCTGATTTCATGCCTGATTATCAAGAATCTCAGATCTTCTTTTCTTCTTTTTCTTCCAAGTTGAACTATTTGACCACACGCGTTTAGGAAAATTTTATGGGATCGACTGGGGAGCCGACAAGTCGTGCCGTTTTGATGATGGTACTGCACGATCTGGATGCCCTTCGGTTCAAAGCTTGCTATCATTCAAACTGTGAATCGGCAACAATTAGTGAATTACAACTTGAAACAACTAAGGATGATCAGATCAATGGTGATAGCTATACGGCTACTTCTGTGGAGATGTGCCAGTGTCCTCCACCATACACAGGACTATCCTGTCAGGTATATCATTTGGATATGAAAAAAAAAGAAACCGTTCGGATCTTGCCATTATTTGTACTTGATAAGGGTGCGCATATAGTGTTGGTAAATGCAAAAATTAATTTTTCCAAATAGCTGGAGGAGCTAATCTATTAAAATTTTTGGCTCTCATGCACACAGTCCTTCAAAAAGTGAGTGCGCGACTTGGGCCATCCTGAATACAAATAATGTGTAAGTGACGGTATTTGAGGCGTCTGCACGACAAAGTAAAGGTTGCAACATGCCGGCAACGTAGTTACATTTTTTGTACAGTATATATGCTGGGTGCATATTTGCGCTACACATATGAAGCACGCAATGTGGCCCCCTCTTTTCGGAGTTAGCTGCCTTCAGTACAGATGATTTTCAAGTACATCATATGTATAAATGTGTCAGTAGTACGAAATGCGGGCAAAATAACCTTAAAAACAAGTATAAATAATACACCCAGCACTGTGCGCATTATTTGTGCGTTGCTTATGAGGTACATGTATCCTGAAATTCCTGTGAAATTCTAGATTTATTAACGACACATCGCTTTCTTCTGAAATTTTAAAAGAATCTAATACATACTGGTTTGTTAGCAATGCGCACCTGGGTACCATCGTGTAAACAGTGGACGCTATCTTGGAGCGTGTGTTCCGTGCAACTGCAATGGGCATTCTGGAAGCTGCGATCCAGCCACTGGAATTTGCTTCGATTGCCAGCACGACACAGTCGGTGAACATTGTGAATTTTGTCGTGAAGGATTTTATGGTGATGCAACCACCGGAGGACCTTATTCATGTATGCCATGTGCTTGCCCCATGGCAACTGATGCGAATAATTTTGCTATAAGCTGTCAGGCATGTCTCTTTTTCATTGTTTTTTTTTTCGTCTTATGCGCTTCACCATTTTGACCGAGAAGCTACTTTTGCTCTTTTAAGAAGCCAGTACTAAACTTCGATTTTTCTTCGTATAATCAGCATCATCAGTTTTGACGCATTCAGCCACTAGCTATTTAGTATGTGAAATGCAGACATTTGTTATGCGTTTTACCCTTCCAAAAATATTTATTACATGAATGATTACTACATTGAAATTTATATGAATATCTGCTACAAATTACATGTACACACATGCGTAATAAAAATGCATATCTTCATTTCTTGCAAATATATGTCTACGTAAAATAATTACATGTGGAAATCTGATACATAAAAAACACAAATACTCAATACATTGATAAAAATTATTTTTAATATTAAATACTCTTCACCACTTACTGACAAAGTTTTTGTCAAGGGTATTTATCAGTAACTAATGACAAAGTATTTGTCAGAGAAATTTATCGGTATAACTTTTCAAGTATCGTGACTGTACCACTATTGTGAATAAAAATCTAGCAGTTCACAAATTTACTAACTGATTATATGTTTTGAATTATTAGGTAGTAGTTCGCTGTTGTTTCTAACATAAAAGTGGTAAAACCATAAATTGTATAAAAAGGTGGCTAATTGTGGGCGACAGAATTAAGAGGGACAGTGAGCTAAAATTTTAACAAAGATTTATTATCCTGAGCTGAATACACTTTAAGCCAGTACTGCAGCATCATCAGCCTGAAAGTTTGCTGTTGAGGTGTCCTTTTCCGCCTAACATATCCTCAAAAACTTGCTTTTTCTACAGAAATATCAAGTTCCGCATAGCCAAAATGAGTTCTTTGGTTTTGCAGGTTAGTGAAGCAGGTTTGCTACAGTCTTGCCTGTGCAAGGAAGGATACACATCAGACCACTGTGAGCGATGCGATGTTGGATATTATGGAGATCCAACAGCAATGGGTGGCTCTTGCCAAAAGTGTGACTGCAGTGAGAATAACGATCTGAGTATCGATGGCTCATGCCATCCTGTTTCTGGAGACTGTGACCTCTGCCTAAATAATACAGGTGGAACACACTGCGAACAATGCAAATCATGGTACTACGGAGACGCATTGGTTGCAAAGAACTGCACTGGTGAGGAGGCCATTTTATTAAATGTTGAATTTGCGAATCTAATTTTGATACTTGACAGCGATTCAGGATACTTTTCAACAACTGGGCATAGCAGTGATGCATCCAAGAATAATGCTTTACAGAATGTGCCTGCAATAAGTGTGGTAGCTCAGTGTGCGACCACAGATCCGGACGATGCGAATGCCATTCAAACGTAGAAGGAGATAATTGCGATCGTTGTGTGGTAAAGTTTTTTTAAAATATATGTAAAGGTCAAGGAACAGCACCCATTCTTCCTGTTCCTTCGAAGTGAACGGGACTTTATTGACAAACCAGACTATTTGCTGTTGAGTTACACTTAAAATATTGGGATAGTGAACCATGTTGGCTGGACACGAATATCCGCATTAGCACCTCTACGGACCACTTATGATTTTTATAGAGGAAAAAAAAATTGCCATATACGAGTGAATATGAGCCAGAGCTCTGAATTAGTAACTGTGAAAAACAGAAACCCAGGCTGGAACGCACCAGGCGGCCGGTGCGATTATGCGTTTTTGCACTTCTCGTGCCGTGGCAAGATCGCAGGAAATCACAGTAGCTAACCCTGCAACATACTGACCCTCGAAGTTCGAGAAGTTAATCGTGCAACTATGTGGTATGTCAGTTGTAGATGTCGGTTTCAGTGACCCGGCAAATGGAAAGGTGCTG
>UYRT01000285.1:0-10497 GCA_900617915.1 Gongylonema pulchrum
AAACAACTATTAAAGTGAAGTAGATCAAACTCAATTTAAGGCTGGAGACAAGCATTAATTTAAACGTTTTTTCATGGAGATCATGTCTTTCCTTAAGCACCAGTTCAGTGCATCATTTAACTCTCAATACTGATATACTTCCAAAGAGCAGGTATTTTTTAAATTCTCATGTTTCTAGTACTGTCACATATATTTTTTCAACTTCACAACTAAAGTGCTTAGATCAGCTACAATTCATAGCCTGCTGCTTCACCTACATAACCGACATTTTTCCAATTACTTTGATCAATGCCGTATCATCTGAAGGTGAACTGACCAGTGGTTATGACGTTTGTTTTGTTTCCTGAAGGGATTACCAGCCTAATGGTTTTCTCGAGAGCCATACATGGCAAGGCTATAGGTTGTAGTTTCGAGATGTCAATGGCATATGTTGAGCATCTGGGACTGCCAACTTCAGATTCAGGATATGTTACCGGACAGGAACAGACACCTCATCGTGATCTTTCAACAGCACAGTATATGATAGTCATTTTGAATACTGTAGAATATTGAAAGAGTTGTTGTGGTGGATGCGCATAGAGCTTTTTGGGAATACGCAAGGGCAGAAAATTCTGGCATAATTTCAGACTTCAAAAGAACACTAGGTTGCGGGAAATTTTCTTGCTAATGAACACAAGGAAACAGCGAAACGAAATAAACAGGCAGAAATGACTCGCGAAAAATATGAAAACAGTGTATCGCTAAAGATCTTTTCGTAGGATTACTACTAGTACGTGAAACCAACGCCGGGGATGCAGCAGCTGTAGCGGCACCATGCATCCTGCCCTGCCTCCAGACTTCAACGCTTTATTAATGACTCCCTACACCTGGCTGCTGCTATCATTACCAGGAAGCCATTATTCATAAGACTGATGCCTAATGGCCGCTCGCAACGAATTACATGCCTCTGTTATCCGAACTGCCATTAGTACTCAGCCCATCCATTTGATGCAAACGGCTGTGGAATTATTCGCGCGCTACAGCATACCTCAGCCTTTACCTTATCATGGTCTAGAAGTAGCAGTGTTCAGGGCGATAAGATGATGCGCAATACGAGGTCCAATTGTGGTAATGGTAAGAAATTTGTACGACTTAATGAATCGAAACATTTTTTACCATTATAATAATTTTATTAAAATGATTTCACCAATTTCTTAATCCTTATTTCCTCTTTGATTCTCCTTCTTATTTCAGTATACGTTTCTATTACTATCTAATACATCAACGGTACCTCGAAACAGCCACAGCTTTGCTTGTGTTGGGCTCGTAATCCTTTAGGAGACACAACATTTGCTGGGATGCCAGCACGCTTACCACCAAGCAATGCAGCATTTGCCAAAACAGCTGAAAATGTTGCAAGAAGCACAGTTAAAGAGACGGAAACCCACACAGTCCGATGTGTCGACCTTTCTACGTCGGAAACGCAATATCCCATATCATTCTAAAACATTGTTCTATGGTGCTTTTATCATTGCAAATCCTTACTTGCGTCACCAACGTATTATTGAACCACCTCATGGCCGCTGATACGACCAACGCTTACTGGTTGGCCTGCTGATAATTCTTGCATTTGTTTTCCAGCTTTCTAAAGGGCGATCCCTTTCCGGAAAGACAAACGGTGGGATGTAATTCCTTATTGTCTAAATCTTTTATTGGCCGATCTGTTAAAGATTCTCCTCTTAAAAGCGAATACCGTTCAAGGGACGATCTGTGTCAGAAGTCAACTATGCAGGGCTCTCCCTGAACAACAGGTTAGGACAAATACATGAACCTATTTAGACACCACATGCCTTCCCAGCTAAATATTAAATAGCAACGCGCACCAGACTAGCTAGTGCGATCATGAGTTTCGTGTGATTCCGCCCACCGAACGATTTGCTTATTAATGATTTTCACTGCTTTGTAATTTGAAACCTTGAAGGGTGAATATCCTTCCGTGATTCCTGAAATAATAGTTCACGAGGCCGTAAGTGATACCTAAAAGAGCGGAAACGCTGAATTTGAGTCTGCGAGATCGTTTATGGGCAGAGGGTCACAACCCTAAAATATCAGCTTCCTAGACTTCGTGGTTTCCGAGATAATAATTTACCCGCCAAAAATTTTCACGAGGCCGTACGTGTTGCTCGTGGGCAGGGGGAAGCTGAATTTAAATTTTCTGGATAGCACATGGGCGAAACGCATGCCCACAAAATTTCAGAGTTCTAGCTTTCGTGGTTCCCGTGGTAGTAATTATACCCGCCCAACTTTTGCGAGGCCGTGCGTGTTACCTGTGGATACGGGGAGGCTGAATTTAAACTTGCGAGGTCACATGTAGGTGGTGGACGTTCCCCCAAATTTTCAGCTTCCTAGCTTTTGTCATTCCCGAATTGAAAGTTGCGGACAAATTGCTGCGGACACGCACAAACACACACACACACAGACAACCCCGTGACAATATGTGTTTTGTACTGCTGTTACACAGAAGAAAACGCATAAAAATGCACTTTGTGCAAAATACTAGCGGTTACAGTGCTTCTGGCACTATTATATTTCAAAACTATTTTCTGTCCTTACTAATGTTATTGCTCTTATCATTGCTATTTTTACGGTTCCCCCTTTTTGTATGTTTTCTTCATCTATGTAATGTAAATAATTGGCCAACGCACGGGCTGCCCGTGCGAAGATGCATTTTTTGGGCAATTACAAAAACTCGGCTCGGCTCGTCTCATATACAAGCTGCAAAAAATTTTTTCTCCCGACGGCAGGTAAGGCTGCCCCAAGGCGGATGGCGGCATTTTGAATGTGGGAGGTGGGAGTGTGTGGCAGGTTTCGTTCGAGGCAGGAAAGGGGCTAGGATAGGTGGATATAAGGAATAAATGGCGTGGATCCTTTGCCGACTGACTAAGTAATGCCTGAGGGGAGAGGGAAGCGGTGAAGAAGGAAAGGACGAGGAAGTGTGCTCCTGGGAATTCCCTTTTTATGAAACTGATGCTTAGATAAAGCTCCACAAAAACCCACCATTAAGCTTCTTTATTTATGAAATTGGTGCTTAATTAAAGCTGTTCCACAAAAACCGTCATCAGTCTTATTTATATGAAACTGATGCTTAGGTAAAGTTGTTCCACAAAAACCCGTCATCAGACTTTCCTATTTATAAAAATGATGCTTAGGTAAAGCTGAGAGCGAATAAGTTTCATGAAGTGGGCAAAAAAAGGGTAGAATGGATGCCCGGGAATGAAGTCAGCTTTTGCTTCAAATTTTGAAGACAAACCCAGACTGGAAAGCACTGGGCGGGCCCTTGCGATCATGCGTTTTTACACCGGACTTGAATTACTCAGGCCATTAACTGTACGAACTGTTGTTGCTTTACACCTACCTGTTGCGGTCACTAGCATAAATCACCATAAATTTTGCAAAGTAAATGTACAATTTCCATTTAACGGTCGTTATTTAAAAGTAACCCGGTTGTTCAGTGAGAAATTTTTTCGTCAAGACTTTTAAGTGCCCGTACGTAAGAACCATGCATACCTCAGCGCTGAATTTGAAATACTTAAGTTGTACTTGGACAGGGAACACTCCCTCAAAACTTCAGCTTTCCAGCTTTTCTGGTTACTGAGTTAGCAGTTTTCTCGCTGGAGCCTTCACATACCCGTACTTGAGTACTCCCCGTGCTTGGTAAAGCTGAATTTGAAATTTTAAAATTGCACGTGAGCAGGGAATATCCGCCTAAAATTTAAGCCTTTCGGTTCTTCTGATTGCCGAGTTAGCAATTTTCTTGCAGAAACTTTCACACGCCCTTACGTGAGTACAATGCATAGATTGGGGCTGAATTTGAAATATCTGAGTTGTACTTGGATAGGAAACATTCTCCCAATATTTTAGCTTTCTAGCCTTCCTGGCACCCGAGTTAGCAATTTTCCTCCTAAAACTTCCATACGCCCCCACGTGATTACCACGCATACCTGGGGGCTGAATTTGAAATCTTTAGCTAGTACATGCACAGGAAATATCCCCACAAAGTTTCAGCCCCTTAGCTCATGTGGTTCCCAAAATTTGCATATTTTTTTAAGGCTTCCGTACGCGGCACCCAGGCTTCCAAGGGGGATGAAATTAAAACGGGAGGGTCGCGCATGATATGGGCACATACTCTCAAAGTTTCAGCCTTCTAGCTCCTCTGGGTCTCGAGTTGAAAATGGGTGACAGAAAGTGCGAACACACAGACAGCCTCTTCCCAATATGCGTTTTTGCAATTTACATATATGCAAAAACGCATAAAAAAAAGGTATAACTGTTGTGTATAGTTGCAGGCTGCAAGAAGCAACACCTTGGAACTGTCTGCAATTCTTGTGTAATCCAACTGGACTTATCTGCCCTCGCTTCACCTAAACATAAGCTTCAGTCAATCCTGTCGAACTTATTTGTCCTCAGCTTCACCTAAGCATAAGTATCAGTAAATCCTATCAACTTCATTCCTCCCAATTATCCTGGCCTCAATTGCGCCCTCTGAGCTGCATCTGGGCAACTACCAATCAACACTCCCCCAACCACGTCCAGTCCTCCTACCCAACACCCTTCCCCAGCTACGTGATTCAGCCACCAAACACTGGGCAGCGCTACCCAGCGCGTCTGGCAAAATTCCAGCGGGCGGCATCACGAAATGGTATTGGCAGAGATGACAAAGCAAAGCGCTGGAATGCTAAAGCACCACAGGTCACCAGCCAAATCGAGCCGAGCCGAGCCGAGTTTTTGTAACTGCCCGTTTTTTGCATAGTTCCTCGCAGTTTTTATCGCTGCCGGCGCCTGTTTTTCCGGCAAATGCTTCTAGCTAAACAAATTGAAGCTAGCCGCCAGAAATGCCAGGAAATACCCCCTTAAAATTCCAGCTTTCTAGCTTTCCTGGCTCCCTAGTTAGCTATTTACTCGAAAAAACTTCCACGGCCCCACACGCATAGCCGGTGTCTGGGTTTGAGCTTATTTATACCTACTTAGATTGGGGACATCTTAAAATTCCAGTCCTCCAGTTCTCAGGTCCTGAGTTAGCAACTTACCCTTTCACGGGCCTGCACGCGAGTACCACGCATACCTGAGGGTTTGCACTTAAGGCCTACGTGGAGGGGGTACGTCTCATTAAAATTTCAGCTTCCTAGCTTCTCTGGTTTTCAAGTTAGCAGCTTGCCCGTAAAAAACTTTGGCGAGCCCGTACGTGGGTACCACGCGGGTAAGAGTGACCATTTTGGAGATGGGGGCCTGTAAATGCATGTAGATTAAGTTCCCAAAATCTCAGCCCCGTGGCTTTTGTAGGTCTCGAGATGAAAAATCGGTAGAGACGAACACACAGACGCCCCTCGTCAGTATGCGTTTTTTGCACTCTATAGCTGCAAAAAACGCATAAAACACACATTGTCAAGGGGTTGTCCCTGTGTGTCTGTATGTGCGTCTGTAGAGATTTTTCATCTCCAGATCCAGAAAAGCTGCAAGGCTGAAACTTTGGGATCTTAATCTACACACATGTCCGAGCTCCCACCCCAAAATGGACATTCGCTCTTACGTGTTCCCCACGTAACCCATAAAAGTTTTTGGCGGGTAAGCTGACTCCATGTACAATCTAATGGTGTGTACAAATCAATGACTTCAAAATCCGGCCCCGAAGTGTGTGGCTTTCGCGTACGGGCTTGTGGAAATTTTTGACGGGTAAGTTGCGCTGGCTCGAGAACTAAAGAAGCCAGAAAGCTGAAATCTTAAGGGGATGTCCCCCACCCACGTATAACTTAAAGATTTCAAATTCAGCTCCTAGGTATGCATGGCTCTCACGTATAGGCAGTCGAAAACTCTGGCGGGAATTTACTCACTGAACACGTAGTTCATTTTCAAAAAACACCATCCAACGGGAATTTTTCACTTTCCTTTATGCAAAATTTACGATGATTTGGATTAGTGAGTGCACAAGGCAGTGAACCATTCAAGGCAAGAACCATTCAAATATTAACGAAATAATCGCTCCAAATCCAGTGCGGAAACACAAGATCGCACCGAGAACCTGAGGCTTTGCAGCTCAGAGTTTAAATCTTATATTAAACTACACTGACCTAATATTATATTAAATTATACTGATCTAGCACAGTCGACCCATGCTTCTCATTGCATGCAAGAAGAAGTTGGATCGAAACGTCTTCTTCAGCTCGTCCCTTTCGCTACCTCTCCTTCTCCCACACGTTCTCCTTTTCTCTTTAGCGATGCTGCTGCATGCGTTTAGCTTAAATTTGAAACACACATACCTGAAAGAAATTGCTGGGCGAGTTTAAGTGAGATTTACAGTACTAAAATTCGTAATAGCAAATGTTTTACGAAATATGAGTAACTATGGGAACCGAGATGTGGAAGCGTGTTGCACTTTATAACTTTGTGCTTCTAAAATACATAAGCTACTCACACAAGATTGCTCAAAAACAACGAATGATGTGACGGTGCAAATAATTCTCGCACTATTTATATGAACCAATAATACGATGACACAAACGAATACAAGAAATTCACCCGGAAATGCAGCAGCTGAACCAGATGAAGACTAAAACGAAGTGGACTAAAACAGCACATGAATAAAGCTGCGTAAGAGATTACGATTATGAGTGGGAGCAGATGAAGGGACTGCCTTTGTATCCTGCTGACTTTACTAGCGGTGGAATGCAGGGTATCGCTACAGCTGACCTTGCTTCTCAGTTGTTATTGGGGCTCCGATATTCACTGATGGCCGTCTAGGAATTTTTGTCCCTGAGAAAACAGACATTAAAAATTGGATTTGGGAACGAATCGAAAAATATTTTATCTTCCAGGCCTTCCTTATTTATTTCAATTTTTTAATTTTTAAGTAAAATTTTGTTTTACTCTAAAATGGGTTTTATGCCACATTCTTTTAGAGTGAAAAAGAGGAATTTATTTCCTCCTTTAATTCTCCCATTTTGGGAGAGGCCTGTGTCTCTTGTTTTTGTAATTTCTGTTCTTGTTATCCTTTCTATAATAAAGACCTTAAGCTGAAGCGCATCAGGCTTGCTGATGCGGTCATGCATTTTTGCACTAAACTTTAAGCAGTCATGTAGTTAACTGCATGAATGGTTGTCGCTTTACATTTAGCTTATGTAATCAGTGTAAATCGTCGTAAATTTTGTATAAAGGAAAATGAACAAATTATGCCTAACGGTCGTTTTTATGCGTTTTTGCATATATGCAAATGCGAAAACGCATATTGTGACGACCCCGTTGCGTCTGTGTCTGTGTGTGTGTGTGTGTGCGCGTTCGCGTGCGCGCGTCTGTCCGGGTATTTCAACTCGGCACCCAAGCAAGCTCCGGCGCCAAAATTTTGCAGGTGGGTTCCCCGGTCAGGTAGCACCCCAGGACCGCGGTACCAACCCTCATGCATGTCTGGGCCCCGCGTACGAGGGGGTGAAAGTTCCGGCGGGAAAATCGCTAATTCGGGAACCAGAAAAGCTAGAAAGCTGAAATTTTGAGTTTATGTTCCTCGTGTACATAGAACTCAAAGATTTCAAATTCGGCCTCCAGGTGTGCGTGGCTCTCGTGTTCCTGGAAGAAAAAAATTGCTAACTCAGGAACCGAGAAAGCTGAGGAGCTGAAATTTTCAGCGAATGTTCCCAGCAAAAGTACAACTTATAGTTATCAAACTCAGCCCTTCGGCTTGTGTGGTATTCACGTACGACTCCGTAAAATTTTTTGGCGTGAGAATGGCTAACTTGGGATCCAGGAAAGCTGGGAGGCTGAAATATTCAGATAATTTTTCTAGCCCAAGTTGAACTTAAATTTTTCAAATCCAGCCCCTCAGCGTGAGTGGTAATCAAATACGGCCTCGTAAAGAGTTTTTGGCGCGGAAATCGCTAACTCAGGAACCGGAAAAGCTGAGGAGCTGAAATTTCCAGGGGATGTTCCCAGTACAAGTAACTCAGGAACCAGAAAAGCTGGGAGGCCGGAATTTTCAGAAAATACTGCTAACACATGTTCAGCTTAAAATTGTCAAATTCAGCTCCCGAGCATGCGTGGTTTTCACTTGCGATCCCGTGAAAGGTTTTTGGCGCGGAAATGGCTAACTCGAGTACCAGAAAAGCTGGGGAGCTTAAAATTTCAGGGAATGTTCCCAGTCCAAGTACGACCTAAATTTATCAAACTTAGCCCTCGGGTATACGTGGTGTCATGTACGGCCCCGTGAGAATTTTCGGCAGGAAAACTACTAACTCAAGAACCAGAAAATTTGGAAAACTGAAATTTCAACGAATGGTTCCCCGTCCACACTTTCCGGATTTCGAGGACCAGTATATCACACATTTCTAGCTACTGAGTTCCGAGCGATCTCATTACAGCATGAAATGTCGCAAAAACGCTTGATCGCACGGGCCCGCCCAGTGCGCGTCGCCAATGATTTAAAAATGACTTGGCTGTTCAATCAGCAACTTTCCCACCAAAACTTTTAAATGCCCGCACTCGAGAGGCACGCACACCTGGGAGCTGAGTTTGAAATCTTCAAGCTGTACTTGGACAGGGCACATTCTTTTAAGTGTGCTTGGACAGGGAAGATTAAATTAAAATTTTAATTTCCGAATTAGCAATTTTCCCGTGAAAACTTCCAAGTGCTTGTATACCGGGTTCAGACATGCGTGAATGTTGGCAGCTTAGTCCTGAAGTTACGCTTTGGAAAACCCACTAACAAAATTTTAGCGCTGAAACTCTCGCTCAGTTGTCGAATTGAAATACTCGGACAGATGTATACACACAGAAACATACACAGAGACACATACAAACACACTATGAGTCGCTTCAATATAGGTTTTTGCATTTGCATACATACAAAAACACATAAAAAGTTATTAGGTGTCAATGTTCCAAATTACTTCTCCCGAAAACTACGCCAATTTTAACCTCCATAATTTGCTATATGAAAAGCGGAGGGCTCGGGGGCAGTCGAGAAGTAACACATGCCAAAAGCAACCAGCCGCTTCCTCTTCCAATGGTTGCTTAAACAAAATGCTGTTAAAAGCCTAACAAAGAGAAGTAGTGCTAGTGTACTACCCAATCGAATGAACGGAACAGAGAAGGACTGGTTTTTTTTTTTCCAGCGGCGAAACCAAATTTTAAATTCTGAGCATAAGCAGCCGTCGCTTATCACCAAGCAGCATGCTGTCAGTTAGCCTTAAAAAAGAATTATAAAGAAATAACAAAATACAAAGGCATCAAAGCACGAAATACTAACGTATCAAAATACAAATGAAAGAGCAACGATTAAAACTGTAACTAACAAGCAATGAAAATGAGAGGCGAGCAAGCACTACATTTTCAAAAACTACATTTTACATTTTTTGTCGTTAACGGCACTGTTTTTTCTGGCAGATGCTTCTAGTTAAAAGAATTTCAGATTGGCCGCCAGGACTGTCAGAAAACATCCCTCCAAAATTCCACTCTTCTAGCTTCTCAGATTCCCGAGTTGGCGACTTACCCGAAAAAAAACATTCACAGGCCCGTACGTGGGTACCACGCATACCCGGGGGCTGGGTTTCAGCTCATTAACACCCACTTGGATGGGGAACATCCCTTAAAACTCCAATCCTCTAGCTTCTCAGCTTCCCAAAGTTAGCAACTCACCCGAAAAAAATTTGGCGGGCCCGTACATGAGTACCACATATACCCGAAGTCTGAGCCTGAGCTCAATGAGACTTAGGTGGACGGGGAATATCCTCTTGAAATTACAGTCTTCTAGCTTTTCAAATTCTCGAGCCAGCGAATTACCTGAAGAAAACTTTGGCGGGCCCGTACATGAGTACTACGCACGCTCAGGGGCTGGTCTTGAGCTCATTAATACCTACTTGGATAGGGAATGTCCCCTTAAAATTTCAGCTTTCCAGTATTTTTGGCTCCCGCGTTAGTAGCTTACCCGTAAAAAACTTTGGCGGGCTCGTACGTGGATACCACGCAGGTAAGGGCGCCCATTTTGAGGATTGGGGCCAGAACGTACATTTAGATTAAGTTCCCAAAGTTTCAACCCTGTAGCTTTTATAGGTCTTGAGATGAAAAATCAGTACAGACGCACACACAGACAACCCCTCGTCAATATGCGTTTTCTGCATTGCATAACTGCAAAAACGCATAAAAATCAATTACTGTAAAAACCACCCTAGTTAATCAAAAAATGCAATAATTTGGTGCTTTTTATGGTTA
This sequence comes from Gongylonema pulchrum, assembly GCA_900617915.1. Lineage (NCBI taxonomy): Eukaryota > Metazoa > Nematoda > Chromadorea > Rhabditida > Gongylonematidae > Gongylonema > Gongylonema pulchrum. The sequence goes on from UYRT01000285.1 coordinate 10,231, forward strand.
ACTTGAAGTCAAGCATATTTTCATGATTAGCAAGTACATGAACTAAGAGCGACATTTAGACAGATACTCTTCAATCGTGAATTTCAATGTTATAAGATAGTGTTCGGCTACAGAACGTACCGTTTCATTCTCTTCGTTCTCTTTTGCAACCTGCCAGCAAGGCAGCACCTCCTCGCTGATTTGTAACAGCAGTTTCTCCAGCTGCCAGCCGTAAGATGCACGTAAATCTGTCCAACACTGCTAAACATTATAAGAATTATGCATACG
>UYRT01000286.1:0-10488 GCA_900617915.1 Gongylonema pulchrum
CCAGTATGTATAAGAGGTTTTTAGCTAGCGGAATTTCGAATAATCTTATTACAGCACGAAACACTGAAAAAACGTATGATCGCACGGGCCCGCCCAGTGCGCGTCGCCAATGATTTTTTTAGCAGATGCTTCTCGCCAAACGAATTGAGGCTGAATACCGTGACTGTCAAAAAACATCTCCTTAGTATTTCAGCTTTGCAGCTTTTCCGGTTCCTCAGTGAGCAGCTTACCCGCTATAAATTTTCATGGACTCGTACATGAGAATCACACAGGCACAAGCGTCCATTTTGATGATGGAGGTCCGTACATGCGTGTATATCAAGTTGCCGAAGTTTAAGTCCCGTAGTTTTTCCAGGTCACGAGATGAAAAGTCCGTAGAGACACACATACAGACACATGCTTGCGCACACACACACGCACCCACAAACAGACACTCCCTTGTCAATATGCGCTTATGCACTGAATAGATGCAAAAAACGCATAAAAAGCCAAAATCCATTCCTTATTCGCTCTTGATTCTAGCAGTGTTGCAGACTCCTGTATTTACTGGTTCCCGAAACCGTTCTCCCTCAAAAAAATTTACACATTTCTTGTACGTGAGAATAAGACGCAAGTGAACGATGATTTTAAACGGGAGTTTGTTTTGTGAGGTGGAATTAGTGGAGTGGCCTAACAATGCGCTGCCACACTGACTATCCAAGCAGTCTTGGCATACTTGATATAAATCATAATTCAAAATAAAATTTGCTAATTTGGTAATAATTGTAAGAGAGCCTGACCCTTATAACTTTTGGTTTGCGCAAATGAAATAAGCAGAAAATGCAAGAAACCTGAGTGGACAAGTTGTTCTGCAGCAGCACAACACCCCGTCAATGTTTCTGGCGCCACTCAGATCACGTACCGCGCTGCATATGTAGGACCTAGCACGCCACAACTCCACGTGCGTGCATTGTTTTAACACCGCTAATTTCTTGTTCTTCTCCACTAATTCAGGTATATTCTCAATACATCCACGCTAAAAATAGAATTCCGTGTAGAACGATCAGCTCGACTCAAATCCTCCAAAGTATCTGTTTTCACCTCGTTCGCAAGATCAAAAAGCGGGAGCCAATCAATTTAAAAAAATTACTTTTTTAAAAATGTTTAGCAGATGTAAATATTTAGTAACAATAACTCTCGAAGCTTTATCCTAGTCGAAGAAGTACTCATTGTGATCAGAGGCATGGTGTTCGTTACTCCTGTTACACATATTCCAACGATACTACGAAACACAAACGCCTTGCAATTGCTTGATTTTGAGTTGATAACTGTTTCAGAAGGCAAAACGAATGAGATCTTCAGCATACTGGTTTCCACACGATGAAGCATTGGACAGAGCAGCTGGAGAGGTCGCGGGCTGTATGTTTCGAGAACCACGCTGCGAACTGCAGTTTATCAAAGAACTGCCTTGCTACTCAAGAGAACGGGTTTTGTCAAAAAGCTATAAAATGCAGATGGAACGCGATAAAATGCATCAAAATCACCTGAAATCGCTTTTTGCAAGAATTCAAGGCAGCAGAAAAGCTTACATGCCTTTCCCCTCCAACAGAATGAAAATCAAAGCATCCGTAGTCGGTCTCACAGGTAGATCGTCGTAAATCGTTTGCACTAAAGCATCTTGGATTGGGTGACGGCTTTGACTCTCTTGCGTATTCGCGCACGGCAAACGGCAACAAGTGCTGTATAAAATTAGAAAAGCCTAAAAAATATATGGAGACCAGTTAGTAACTTAGAAATAATGAACCCTCCACAATTCTTACTCCAGTAATTTAACTAAAAACACTGCTTGCACTGTTTAATAAACTGGCCAATTCGGAATTTCAAGTCTGATTGAAAAACTGAGATTTAAATGAAAAACACCGGCCAAAAAGTGAATTAAAAAAGTAACGCCACTTTGTTTTAATTTACAAATATCATAATTTGTGCTTTATTTTTATCTGTATTTCTTAAGGCACATAATATAGTTTGAAGATATCAGAGCTTGAATTTAAGGTGGAGATGTTGAATTCCCAAATGGCAAAAGCCTTGCCGAAGTGTTCCAGTTGGGAACATGGGAGGCAAGGCTAGCTCCTGTCGGTGCTTATGTTGCAACGCTAGCTGTTTTAAGTATTAAGTAGGTGAAAACAGGTTAACTAATTAACGGAAAATGGTACAAAATTTTAAGCGGCGGTGACATGAAACATCTTAGAGATCGGAACAAAAAGTTCTTCGTGTACACGACAGATGTCAAAGTGAGCAGATTTTCCGAGACTGTTAAACAGTGCTTGTTAGAGAATGCATAAATACGAACACGCATTAGACAAAGATTAGTAACTGGCTTTAAAAAAATCCTACTCTTCTCATGATCTAGCGCGGCAAAGATATTTTCAGCCACAATTCCAGGAAGGCAACTGATTACAATAACTAATTTTGGTTGAAACTTTTGTATCGACTGAAAAGGATTTGTTAAGATATGCTCGAAAAAAATATCAGACAAGAGGGCAATCGGGGCCCAAAATTAGATTTTTGAGAAGGCTAAGTAGGAAAGGCCGAACAAGAAATTTTTTTAGCAGTTATAAAAATGTTTTTACATCCATTTTGACGAATAGAATTTGCTGGCAAAGCAATTATCTAGAGCTAATTTGAGTTGTGGATAACGCCAAATAAGACTGCTTGATGCTTGAAGCAGGATACTAACTTAGAAAATGGGATCGATAGACGCAAAGCTTGAAGTTTCGCACTCTTTTTTCAATACTGCTGCTCTTTCAAAGAATGATATGATAGAGTGTGTACCACTCTTTCTTTGTCATTCTTTAAAATTCCTTAGATATCATTATGTGCAAACCTGCATAAGATAGTATTCATATCGAAATCTCTAAAAACCCAGCAGGCAGATACGAATTATCCTCATTTTTGCATAACTATGAAACACATACTATTGCATGGAGTAGTTAGATTGGATTGACAGCGCTGTATGAATAGAGTTATGCCGGAATAAGTGTGAGTCAGAAGACGCTTGGCATGCTGTAACTCGGCCGCAGTGGTAGCCGGACGCAGTGCATACATTCCATATGAAAGGGCTCGTCTCATGAATTTCACGTAACTGACACAAATCGGAGTACTATTCGTTACCTGCAAACAGATATCTTAAATACCGTTCAACAGTGTCTTCAAAAAGGCACCACATTCATCCAGTTGAACTCCGGACGCGATAATTTCTGAGGGATTCTTAAAGTCGCATAGGAGTTTGGGCTCTTAATCAAATTAGCCACTACTGAGTCATTCGCTCCACACATTCAAAAAATGTCAAAAGTCCCGTCCAGAATGTCGGAGTATTCACTCTCTGTGAGATGCGAAGGCGGTGAAAATTTAGCCCCTAATATTATTAGCAAACGCAAATTGCAACTACCCGCTGGCAGGACTGTCGACTGCTCTTTTTTTCCAAAAGTTGTTTAAAAACGAGCTGATAGCAAATTTTACTTCCTAGCACGCCCAGTACCAATTTACCATCGAAACGAAAGAATGAATCGTAGAGCGACTGGTTATGTCAAAGGCGGAGCAGAATTGCACACTCGATCTACAGCACAAAATAAGTGCTGGTTCCCACTGCGCTGTGCCAAACAGAGTAATTGCGCATTCCCACTTTTTGCTGAATACGCTTGTGCAGTCTATACGGATTCAGCTTGCACCGAGTGGAACACATGTGTGACGGCGAAAGTGAGACTAAAATCTACCAATTGCCATAGAAACAAATGTGACTCAAGGAGGGAACGCTCTTGAAGATAAGACCTCCGAATTGTAGTTGCTAGGGTTTTTGATGAAGTAGAAAAAGTTTTTTTCCGTTGTGCGTTGAGTTCAAACACTCACCACTTTCTTGTTCAACATTGTGGTGAAATTAGTGGGTTTGCCAAGCGCATACATGTCAATTGATACTGGTCCATTTTCTCCAACTAGATCGTAACACTCCGGCCTTTTTAGCGCGTCCTTATACTGACGAAAATAATCTTCCATCTTCTCGTCACATGTTTTCTGCAAGTTTTGCTTTCTTTTTCAGAGGACATGATAAGAGTTCAACTCAACCAGCAGGACAACCAATCCCTGTACAATACTTCCATCTGTTTCGATAAACTGGTATTGGCACAAAAGTTCTTAAAAAGGAATTCGTCTATATAGTAGATGGTTGCTTTTGGCGTTTTCTACCAAACGGGATATATCCCGGTCGACCTTGCCTCTCTTAGAGAGCAAAACGGTGGGAATTTTGGCTTTCTGCTTTGACCAATAAAGTTGGGCCCACAAAATCCTTTTTTCTTGAAAAGTCAAAAGAAAGAAAACAGGAATTTTGGCATAAAGCACTTATTTGATTTTGATGAAGTGCTTACATACCGTGCCGTATATGTTAACGATCATCAGTGCCTGCATTTTGCACTCGCATTCGAAATACTGATAGGTAACTGACTGATGCAGTTGTTCTCTGCGATGACAGTTTTGATCGCGCAGCGGATACACATTCAGGATCACACAGCTCAAGTGCCTGTTTTTGCAAAAATTTAATCACTGCGAATCGGATTTTAGCAATAAATGGACTGACGGCATAAAGTTGAACCATCATTGCATTCATTGTTTTATTAAAATTATTGTTACGAAACTTCAAAAAAATCACATTCTCTGCCATATATGTAGGATATCACTATGATCATGCGAGAAAATAAAATCCGGTGGGCAAGACATGTTGTTCGTTTTGCTGACAGTGGCGAAAGCAACGCATTTGTGAATGGTGACGCGAAAAATAAACTAGTCACTCAGGCAGTGGCACATATAGGCCTATTAGTTATCATACTGGAGATTTGCAGCTCAGGATCGAAGCGCCTGGCTTAGCTGCGCTAAGTGTATCGCCCCCTCTACACTGATATCACTGACATGGTATACCCATATTGACCAGTCGGGCAGTTTAGATTTTTTAGGTACTGAAAATGTTACCAGACGCGATTTTATAAATAATGGCCTACAACTAGAAGTAATTAATCGATAATTTCCGCCTATTAATTCATTATGAATTTAAGAGACCTTTAATTAGTAAGCATAAAGAACTTCATTATTTCTTCCGATATAAATGGCTGTCCTGGAGACCCCTATTTCTTGTACAAAGGGATTATTTATCAAACAGTTTGTCCTCGAACTGTTCGAAAAATCTGCTATTGTTCAGAATAGAGAAAAACTCGTTAAGATTTTAGATAACTTTGTTTCTTTGAGGGCAGAGCGTATGGCAGTACAAGTAGCCCAACTTATATGGTCCGAAAGCTAAGCAGAAAATGAAATTAACCCAGCAATAGGTTCCACACGGGCAATACGATATGTCACCGACTGATCGTAGGAAATTCCATCAATAATAACAATTTCTTGTTGGTAGTGGAAATCGAAAGCTCTCCAGCACGCTGTAAAAAGAACATTTCAAAACGTCGTATGTACTTTGACATTTTGGTTTGGCTCCGAATCAAAAGGGTAATGCTCATTACACACAAAGGACATCTCGATACGCCTAAAACCTATCCAAATGCTTTTGTCTGGAAAACTGTCCATTTAGTAATCCGTTTAGAAGAAACAAAAATAAAAACGCTATTAGACTGACCACCAGAGAATCTGGCAAGCTATTAGGTATGCATTTTAAGTACCAAAAACGCTAAAAGTTAACAAAAAAAGAATCAAATAATTTGTCTTAAACTTGTTCAGTAGAATAGCAATTAACTATGCAGATAAAATGATCAAGTGCAGCGTATCCTAAAAAGCTATCCATTAAGCAACAGGAATTATGAAAGACTAAAGGAAAACTTCAGTGGATCCACGGCTTTCCCTGTTTTTGTTTTACATAATTATTGCTGGTGAGCGCAGTGCAGTGTCAAGTACCATTGTTATTGCATGGAAAGTCAAGAATTTCACCGATTTAGTGGAACGTCAGTCCTTTTACTACTCAATCATTCGATCCAATGGTAAAAATTGGTACTAACATTTGTTAAACAGTCAAAAAAAAACCATGAGTTTGTTTTTAAGCAAATCTCAAAGAAGTAGCCATCGACAGCCTTGCCAACAAGTGGTTGATACTTGTTACTTCCGTCATATTTCTGAGTACCTTCGCCCCTACCAAAAGATGAATACGGAAGAGGTTTGACCTTTTAACGAAATTATTATGAAAAGCAATAACTTACATCTTGTTATAGCTTTCTCAGTATCGGGTGCGAAAGTTTGAACTAAGTACGACATAGCGCCAATGTGACATTGAAATACCACGCTACAAACATTTTATTGTAAAGCAAAAACGCCATTTCCTCTGAGTTTTGCCCTGATTTTGCACCAATAAATTGAAAAATAAAGTATAACCAATTTAAAGCGACGAATTAGTCTGGATATCAAACAGCTAATTTATGCTTGAGTAAACTGCGCGTGATGCTGCAAATTAGAGGATAAGATAGGCATTGCCTCATTGCTCTTCCCATTTCATTCCTTCTTCCCTCACAAGTGTATCCTTGCAACAACTTATCAAGTCCAATTCTGAAGAAGACAAGATACTTCTTAAGTACTTCAAAAAAGAGGTACTAATAAATCGTTCGCGGACCTGCTGCCAAAATTTCCAATTGTCCCTCACTTGGAAGCCATAGGCCCTGCTACTCATCTAGCGGAAACATATAATGCCTAGTTAACTTTGAAAACAAAACTTGAATTTCAGGAATTAATTCCGGAAAAACTTAAATGATTTTGGGAGAATCACTGACCTTTTGCATAATTTCAACAAAATAACACTCCTACGAGTAAATTTCATTCAAAAACAGTTTGAAGGAAAATACAACTTTTGAAAATCTTCGGGAGTGAGGCCAATCTGATATTCGCTTTTCGACGGATTACCATTACCCCAGTGGTTACACAGATTTCCACGATTGCAACAACATCGATATTCCGCTTGAACGTGCGACAAGTACAACAGATCGTTCAAACATTCCGGACCAACCAAATCGCAGTCAACGGCCTCCTCTGTGGTGCATTTTCCTTCCAAGTCGGCCGCAGCTTCAAAAAATACGCTGCAATCAAAATCAGTTGCAAATATATGCTTTCGACAGCTAATCATGAAACAGCTAATAATAATCGCTAGCAGCAAGTGTCTCCTGAAATCTCCTCCTGTCATTTCCATTCGTCTCGAATCGGCGCATTTCTCAGGCTAGATTTTGAAAAAACTTTCAAAATCATCCTTATTAAGGAGGGCTGTAGTGAAGAGACTCGAAAATTTTATGCTCAGCTCATATTTGTCAAGCCTACGTACCTGTAAGAATGCTTGTGAAAAACAATATCATTGAAATACTAAGACGAGGAGGGAAAGATGGAAAAAAGCTTGCATTAGCAGATACGTCACGAATGAAAACTTCTGAAATAGTAGGTTGGCAGCAGAAATCTAGGCAAACAAATTACGGGACGTAATGAACCTAAATCAGGAAGGTCCAGAAAAAGAAATCGATTAAAACTGTGCCCTTCTGAAACAGAGGAAGCTGTGCCTGCGCGCTGAAGTATTTGTTTCGTCCCGTGGAACTATCATACCTTTAGCATCAAAAAAAGAAATGACAGGTATTTGGTCTCAAAAATGAAAATCACCTGGGAAAGAAAAATGGGAAAACCTCAAAGCCATGAGAGTCTTTCAGCACGCATGTTCTCTTACAGTATAGTAGTCATGTTCTCCTACAGTATATGATTTTTGGCGCAAAAGATCTCTTTTCGGATTCAGTGAGATAAAATTGACAAAAGTCCTTTTGAAGACTAATCGCTATGCCAAAAATCTTCTCCCTTCCTCGGCTCGCCGTCTAAACGAATGAGCGAATCGTAAAGAAAATGGGCTGATTTTAGTTTAGACATAAGAATGATAAGTGAAAGTGTTAAAATATCGCTGCCTGCTTTTCAGAAACAATTATCAATTCTTTATAATTTAAAGAATTAATAGTCGATGCGTAATGCTTTTTTCCGAAACAAAGGTGGGAAAGCTTTTTAGCAGCCTTCCCTAATTACTTCGTTGTCCCTTTTCAAATTTAGGAAAAAAAAAACAAAGGGAGACCGAGAACCACGGGATTTGTTACTGGAGAAAGAGTAGTGCAGATGATATGATGGCCAAGCCTCTATTTCTTATTGCTTCTCTCGGATTCAAGTACAGCTTACTGCGCATAGTGACAAAAACAACTGATAAAAAATAAGAAGTATTACGATTCTGTTGTGCCATCGTGAAGCTCGATCAGGATATCAGAGATACAGTACTGTGTCCGTAGTGGTAGCTTCTTTCGCTCAATCGTTTCCAGTGCTGCAGAATCGCTGACTGGTACTCTGCTATACACAATAAATTGACCAACAGCGCAGTGCCACAGAGGAATATTACGTCCTGTGGATATCTTTTCCCCACCACTGCCTGCAAAATAAGCAACCTAATTTTTTAGAATAATTATATAGCATGGATTTACGAAAACATACTTGGAATGAAGTCTACACTACAGCAGAGTACCACGCTTGATGCAGCTTTTACCGAGCATAGTGCAAGGGGAAGTAATACCTCTGTTGTACAGAGAGTTAAAGGTTCGACTCCAAAAAAGGGGACAATCAAAGTCTCTACGATTCGTTCATTCGTTTCGACGGTAAATCAGTACTGGCATATGTCAGGGCGACAAGCCGCGTCATCAGCGTGCATCTGAGTAATCCTCCAAAGAAGGCGTCGACAGCAACCCTGCAGTCGGGTGCTTGCTGTCCGCTTACGCTACCGCTCGCTCTATATCGGGAGGCCCGGCCTTCCAAAAAGAGAGAATAGGGAAGGGATTTTTTACCTTTGATTCCGACTCCGGAAAAGTACAGCAGAATTTTTATTACTTGCTAATTTCACTTTAACTTACCAAGCTGCAGAGGTTTGCTGTAGAGGAAATCACGGTACATCCAGCGAGTGGTTTTCACACCGTAAGCTTTGGTGCGTACTTCATCAGCCAGAATTGGATTGCGAACTTTGACGTTCGTCTCCCAGACCTTCCGGTTCATTTCCATGGTGGCCAGTGTTCCGTTGGCAACTGAGTAGGCGCACAGCTCTGGCTTATTATAGCAGCAGCACAGCACGAAATATTCGCGCAACGAGGCGTAGCGAACACATTCACCCTCACGAATTTGATTAACGCTGTATTCGGCGCAGAAATGGCCTTGAATTGCCAGTGCTACTAGTGAGTTCTGCAAATGGCTGAATTTACCAGTTACCGCATTTCAACTGATTGCTCAAGAAGTCCAACTGATAGCCACAAAACCAGTTGTATGGACAAATGGTGCTGGGGCCCATCTTAGTGATGTTACTGCTAAAGGCTAAATTTCTAACAAAAAGTTTACCACGCGTTGCGCGCAATTATGGTTAAACTCTTTAATTCAGGGCTGCATACCTCCAATCAGTATCCACAGCCTATTCACTGTATGTATGCCATCTGTCCGAATGGCGCCCAAGCGAGCATTTACTTTTCTGTGGGTAAGTAGATATATAAGTAAATAAAGATGAAGTTAATGGAATACTCTTGCAGAAGTAGGAACATAAATACTGATAAGAATAAATCAAAAACAATTTCCTTTTTAAACATATATAGATACACACGCTCTTATTTTTCAAATCTTGCTAAAAGGTATACCTTTTCACGCTCTGACGATTGCTTCATCAAGTCGATTTTGTTCCAGTGCATTGCGCCAACATGCGCTTTTGCCGGAGTATTCACGTCAAGCATAAACATACACGATGCACCACCCAGTGTCTTTGGCTGAAATTTTTGAAAAAATTTGCGGTGATATGTGGTAAATTTAGATTAATTCAAGCCGTAATTTACTAATCCGTCACTGATAAAACGATAAAAGGTGGCAATATTTGACTGGGAAAAGAACTTTTTGAAAATAATCAGAGGAGTCAACTAGTTTCACTTCCCATCCTGCAACCTCTAATCTGTTAGTGGCCCTATTCTCCCCTCCCTTAGCCCTTATTCCCTTAAATTTAAAACATGCCGTAGAATTCTCTAAAGAGGCCCTTGGATTTAGAAAATTACGTGGACAAATATTTTTTTTCACATCTATTTAATCAAATAAAAAGGGAAAAGTGTTCGGGCGGTGAAAAAGCAACTGCGAGGGAACTTTCTTGATTTGAAAATATTACTTCTTTGTCACCATTGATGTTGATGCAGTAACTGTCCAAATCGGTGGATGCCGTCACTAGAGCGTTATCACTGTCACCCTCAATTGGACGTCTTTTGTAGAATTCACTGATCAGGTCCTCGATGATTTCTTCATCCGTCATACCCTGAAGTCTCAATTATAATACATCTTTTGCATATGGGCTAATATAGTGTAATCAGCCCTTTTCTGGACAATAATAACGATAAATGGCCAACGCACGGGCTGCCCGTGCGAAGATGCGTTTTTTGCAGAGTTCCCCGCAGGTTT
>UYRT01000287.1:0-10481 GCA_900617915.1 Gongylonema pulchrum
GCAAACACTGATAGGACTTCTATGTGCTGTTTTTGGTTCAAGATTACTGTGCAGTTAGTATATGTGATTGAAAGTGTCGCTTCATAAAAAGCAATTTTAATCAGTCTCAACAAAACAATTCACACAGTCACAACGACACATTTAATATGCTTTGCAACAAACAAAAGATGATAAAACATACGAACTGTGGCAGAAATGCCACGGAGGAAGTGACATAAGAGGCCGAATGCCTTTCTTGCACAGCAAAGGCCGAGGTAACAAAAGGAACGCGAAGATATGAGTTTTACTTGCAGGGCCACATGCACATATTTTACCTGGCGAAGCTCCGCACTAAAAGTTACAAGTTCCAAAATGTTACTCCGCTCGCTATCTTTGAGTGCTAAGTGTCACAGATCCAGGGCGCTGCTTATTACGACAACTTTGCTGGATTCGTTTAAAGAATTTTAAGAAAAATTGTCCTTCTGAATTGTGCCAATTCTAACATCACGATTATACAATCGCATAAACGCTTCATAAGCAAATGGCAAGAAGCAATTAGTCAGCGACGAAACATCTTCAACAAAAATCCAGCATCCAGTTAATGCACAGTCAATTCTAAGTTCCAGGCGACTGTCTACAAGTATGAAACGACGACAGTAACCAAAAGTCACAAGCCATTGAAAAAATAAACCCGTAACACATAATCGTAGTTGAGTAACAATATTAAGAGAAGATATTCAGAAGTTATACTATACTGTGAGTCGGAATGAAAAAGCATTTTTTTAAAATATAGCATGTGGTTTCGCACAATAAATGCACAGACGAACTAATTTTGCGGATATGGCAAAAAGTGGAAAAAGAATGCGCTCAAAGGCATTTAAGTGCCAAAGAAATGCAAAAATGTCATTTTTTTATATCTGAAAAAATTACGCAGGAAGCCTGATCAAGTACCCGCTAAGCGGTTATCACCAACAAGAGGTAACAGAAAAAAGAAAAAAAAAGATGTATCACGGCAAAAACTTGTTTGTTCAACTGATGGCACCATGTTAGGATCTGAAATATAGCATCTACATTCGGAGATGACAATAAAAAAACTGGTCATTATCAACAGTGACTGGCCAATCGGCGTTGGTATCTAATGCTAATATTGCAGGGCGCTCCCATAACTTGGACACAAATACCCAGACCTTCGAACTTGAACTGCATTTCTTCAGTTTGAACTCACAACCTGTTCGACAAATGTGAACTACCTTTTCGGAAGCCGACCGAGCAGTAGCGGGTCTTCCCGTGAGTAACAGAACTTATATGAAGTCGCCACCGTTGTTAGCAAGGTAAGGAACATGCTCTGTCCATCAGATTTACATCCTACACACTCCCCATTTGGCAGAAAGAACGCTAACATGGTCATGAACGGACACCAGCATCATTCTTCCTACAGTTCACTCTGCCCCTCTTCTGCTTTCTTAAATGACCAGTGACCAGGTTCCGTACCAGTAAAATCACTGTCTTCAGCACAGTGGCACTGAAAGTCTGAACAAGGTCCTTCTGGTCCAAAACTTCAGAAAACTGAAGACAGCACGGAATTTGCGCCAGTCGGTACTTTCATGCACAGTCCCGGGATACAGTTTGTGGCGCACATCTATTTCTCGGCCAAAACAATTTGACCGCCAGCTTCTTTCAAGCCAGCACAGTTCAAATGCGCTTATTTTCAGGTCAACTTCCATATATTTTGTGTTGAGCTAAGGCAGCACTTCACTCATTTCCCGAGCATTACTTGCATTAGAAACTAGGTTAACCGCAAATGTATGAAGCCTGGGTAACCAGCACTGATTTTAAACCTATTTCTAACCCAGATCATGAAATACACTTTGAAGCAGGCCTTGAGAAGCTTGCTGATAATCAAAAAATTACAAAGTTGACGAGAAATTCACCTAGGTATGCCATTATCAGCAAGTAGAGGTATCCTTCCAGTGGGGGAGTGCTGATTTGCGCAGAGTTCACTGATTTTGAGACCAAGACGAGATGACCAAATAGCGCATTTATCGTACAACATCAGCATGCAATACGCATCCAGCGCTGCATATCGTAACTGAAACAAATTCAAGAAAATGCCACATTCATCACTTTTCGCATGACAAACTGGGGCGGTAGGACGCTGAAACGCATTCAATAGAGGGAAACAAAACTTCAGCCGCACCTGCTCCACTGAATTTGCAGTTTGTCCTCATCTTTTTGAATTTATTAATGGTTTAACTTCTGACATTCAGTTTACAGTGCCTCCCGCCCTGACATAGCATGCCCACTAAAATTTAGTCCATTTCTGAAGCAAAACTAAAAAGTAGCTCTAAAAAGGGCAAAACGTGCGGTTTACTTAGTGCTCTGAATGGAAAGAACGAAATTGGCATGAAAAAGGACACCGCAAAAGAAATCCTGGCAGGTATTGCGCGGTAGCAATTAGCGCTTCTTTCATGCTGGAAATCGAAGGTTCAACTCCCTCAACAGGATACTCAATTCCTCTACAATTCGTTAATATGTTTCGATAGCGAGATCATAAGAATGTTAGAGAATCAAAAACATCACCAATCGCTTCTAATCAACCTCTCAGAAACCCTCTAGCTTTGCCAGCAAGCTGATATTGGCAGGTATCACCATTCGGGCTACTTCCAGCAGCTGTGTTTCTCAGAGGAAGTGAATTACAGACGGGTTTTAGAATATTTTAACATAAGCAATTTTTAAACACTAACGAGAACTCAATAAAGCGAGAGCTGTAGACAAGCGGATGTAGCGAACTTATATTACAGCAAAATGGAATTGTTCTTTGGCTGCGATAAAAAACGCGACGTACCGCCAACAAGCAACTGGTCAAAGCAAAAAAAAATTCATCAAAACATTCAACTCTCTCCAACAGATTGAATGCTCACAATCCCCCTCCCTCTCTTAAATGAATGTCTATTTGTAGGCTCTAAAATGACCAAATTTCTAATTAAAATACCTGCAAAGAACGAAGTGGTCGACGGTCCCAAACAGAGCACTGTTCTGATTTATCCAATTGTTTGCCTAAAACTCGTTCACACAGTGCGGATAGTCCTTTGATATTTTCTAGCAGTGGATTCGACTGATGGACCTGCTCGGTCTGCTGTTGCTGTGATAGGCTCCGGCCATGCTCCGACTGAAACTAATATTAAGAATGCAAAAATTTCATGCCACTTATAAAAAGAAATTGCAATCCGTAAAAAGCGCAGTTTGCCTCCCAAACGAATTTTCCAATGAATATCTTTAAAACTGTTGCTTACAACAGTCTAAAACAAACTCAGGCTGGCCGGTGCGATCATGCGTTTTTGCACTTTTCGTGCTGTAGCAAGATCGCAAGGAACTGCAGTGACTAGCCCTGTGACATACTGGTCCTCGAAGTTCGGGAAGTTAGTTGTGCAGCTATGTGATGTATAAGTTGCAGATATCCGCTTCAGTGATCCGGCAAACGGCAAATTGCTAGTGTGCGAAAAAGGCACTACTCGAAGAATTAATTTTGAAATCTTTTAGTCGCACATGAAGAGGAGACATCCCCTCAAAATTCCAGCGTTCTAGCTTTTCTTGTGCCCGAGTTAGCAGTTTTCCCACTACAATTATCACATGCCCATACGTAAGTCTCGGGCAGTACTAGGCAGCTGAATTTGAAAACTTTTAGTCATACATAGGTAGGGAACATTCCCCTAAAGTTTCAGCTTTTAGCTTTTCCCGTTCCCGAGTCAGCAACTTTCAGGCCAAAACTTTCTCGTGTCTGTGCGCGGGGCCAAGACATGCGTGAGGGCTGGCACCACGATCCTGGGGCGACACTTGACCGAGGAACACACGGGCAAAATCTCAGCTTCAAAGCTTGCGTGGCTGACGAGTTGAAATACCCGAACACACACACACACACACATACACACACTGACAAGGTCGTTGCATTCTGCTACCTGTTGCTGCGCTCTAGCGCTGTACGGCAAAAACGCATAAAAATTAGACAGCTATGTATTTGAAATTACCACAAAATGTGTATGGCTCAAAAAATGAGCAGAAGCAAATCATCGAGGGATCACAAAAATAACACGAACGAAAGAATTCATAGCAGCATCAAATTCATGCTGAAGAAAGCTTGAAGTGTTCTTATCAGTAGCTCAAGAAAAAATAACTGGCAGTGCACCGACTGCCGGTGCAAAGATGCGTTTTTTGCACAGTTCCACGCAAGTTGCTTCCGCTAGCGGCACTACTTTTTTCCATTAATTGCTTTTAAAAGAATTAAGACTAGCTACCACGACTGGAGAAAACATTTTCTTAAAATTTCAGCTTTCCAGCTTCTCTGGTTCTGAGTTAGCAACTTAGTCGCGAGAAATTTTCATGGACCCATATGTGGAACGCATACCTGGGAGCTGGGTTTAAACTCATTAAGTTCTAAGGACGAGCAGCATCCCCTTAAAATTTCAGCTTTCAAGCTTTTCAGGTTCCTGAGTTGACGATTTACCTACAAAAAACTTTCTCGGGTCCGCACGTGGCAACCACGTGGGAAAGAGTGTCCATTTTGGGAATAACGGCCCGCACATAAATGCAGACCAAGTTCCCAAAGTTTCAGTCTTGTAGTTTTTGTAGGTCGCGAGATAAAAAAAACCCTCACACAGACAACCCCTCGATAATATGCGTTTTCGCATCGAACAAATGAAAATAAATAGTAAGCGCATCAGACAAGCCCGTGTGATCATGCGTTTTCTGCAGATCGCCCACCGAACGTTTGCCTGCTAATGATTTCCACTGCTTTATACTTTAATCTGTGCAAAAATAGTTGATACGCTGAAAAATAGTTAAAAAATTTACGCACCAACACATGAAATTTCACGCACCGGCACTATCGCAGAACTGCAGCTTCTTGGCCTTTATGGTTCCCGAAATAAGAGTTCACCCGCCAAAATTTTCATAGGATCGTGGGTAATACCCGACAGCGCGGGGACGCTCAATCTGAGTTTGCAAGATCGTATGTGAACAAGAGGTCGTTACCCTAAAATTTCAGCTTCGTAGATTTTGTTGTTCCCGAGATAATAATTTACCATCAAAATTTTCACGGGGCCACACACATTACCCGCGGGCAGGGGAAAGCTGAATTTGAATTTTCTGGGTAGCAAATGGGCGGGGAACATGTTCAAAAAATTTCAGAATTCTAGTTTCCGTGGTTCCCGTCATAATAATTTTACCCGCCCAAACTTTTACTGGGCTGTACGTGTTAGCTGCGGGTATGGGGAGACTGGTTTTAAATTTGCAGTCACACGTGGGTGGGGAACGTTCCCCTAAGTTTCCAGCTTCCTAGCTGTTGTGGTTCCCGAATTGAAAGTTGCAAACAAGTTGCTGCGGGCACACATACACACACACGCACAAACGCACACACAGACAACCCCGTGACAATACGCGTTTTGTACTGCTGTTCGCATAAAAATGTGTAAAAAAAACTGATTAAAGCAAGCATTCTTGCATAGTTTTGTCTAGAAGTTGCTTGCTTTTATTGAAGTTCTTTTTTCAGAGCTTGCTGCGCACCCATCTGATGAATTTCTTTTTCGTATTTGGCACTGTCCATGAATTGGTGGGAAGCTTCGTGGCTTTCATTAACATTGTGAATGTGTGAAAATTAGGCAGTGTGATGTTATTCGCGCAACAAGTATGCTTTAGCAGGAATTTATGTTTTTTAAAGAAGTTCGCTCTTGGTTCTCCACAATTCCGAAGCTCTTCCCCAAAATTTAAATAATAAAAATACCACAAAATATAGCTAGGCCTTTTAGGGATATTACAGTAAAGAAATAAAAAATAAAGCAGATTAGAACTGTTATAAAAATATTGTAAATATTAAAACCCTATCGAGATTTTTTTATTGACGAGTGTCTCTTTGTTATATTTTGGGGTAAATCAAAACAGCATAAAAAATCCGCCAAACATAGCTTCCCAAACAATCCGGGACACTTTTTCAGATCGGCAAAAAAAACTTTTCTAACTTTAAACATTGGCGTTATCTCCACTTGTCGATTCTAGACGGAAAACTGAGGAAAGTCAGCATCCACTACAATGGAATATATTTTCAGGACTATAAAAAGCCGCGACTGATTACAGTCGGAGTCTCCAACTTCATCCCACGTGTTGAATGATCTTTCTTTTCGCTACTGTCAACTTCGATTTTCGGAAGAAATTTCAGCTTTCATCGGTGGCTTAACCGAGTTATTCACCAGCCGCTGAGCCGGAAAGCCACACATTCACATATACACATGCACATGCAAACCCCACTCACACACAAAACAAGAACAAAATCTCGACAATACGTATTCTTGCACTCCACTACTGATGCAAAGTCGCACTAAAAAGAGCTCGAAATACGGTTGAAGCTCACGCTCTAATCAATCAAACTGCTGTAAACACGACTGAAACGTCCGTATTTTAGTGATACGTAGACGAAATTCTAAATGATCCTTTCCGTAACTAATTGATTCACACATCTAAAGAATCGGAAAATACATGAACAAGGAAATTCACCGCAGAAGTGCCGGGTTCCTGATGCTGACATGCTCCTGTTTCTTCCGTTATTTCCGGACTGTCGTTATTTTTGAGTCCTCGCTCGTCAGACGAGATTCCCGTCCCTGCCTCCCAATCTGCAGGCTTTTCGACACAACCTTCACCCAAACTCTCTGCCATTGGTGCGGCGGCATCGTGATCCACTTCCGCATTCTGCGCTTCTCTTCCTGAGTAAAATACACCGTCCAAATTTACGTCAGTCCGCTTCAGGCTCTCTTTCATTAGCTGCAACAGCAATTCGCATATATAATCATAAAATGTAGATAGATTCATCCCCATGAAATCTTTTCATATTAGCTACTTTTGCGCTAAAAATGTCAAATTTTTCCCAAATTTCGTTTCCGATGCTCTCCCCCTCGTATCCATTTCAAAGTAGCTTACACTGAAGTGTTGCTAAGTAGCTTACACTGAAGGTAAGCATTTTGATAAAAACTGCACAAAAATTCATTTTTTCATTAACATCTTTTCGCCCCTTGTCCTTGCAGGATTCTCCTGCTTTCTGCGCTTTTGGAAAAAGTGCTGCTTAACAGGAATCAAGCCTTGCAGCTAGTTAGGCGTATGCACACCTGTGCAAGCGCAGATAAATAACAGAACCAAGAAATGAATTTTAAAAACTGAGTTTCAAACTTCCAAAAGTGGCAGAATTTTTGGCACTAACCGTTCCGACGAGCTGACCAACACAGATCACATTTTTTGGCTGGAAGAGAGCTGAACAATTTCCAACGGCATTTCTTAATGACACAAGATCCTCACCAAATTGATATCCTGGAAATATATACCATGCAGTGGCCCTCAACGCATCCAGAGAGTGGAAGGAAATAAAATCAACGATCGCCTAGACTACTCATGTGATGCTTGATGTTTGTGCCAGGGAACACACTGACAAAACATCAGCACCGAAGTCTGTATGGCTGTGAGTAGAAATCCCAAGACACACATACAAAAATAATAAGCACACATAAATACATACACACATACATACATTTATACATACACACACACACACACACACACATAATATACGCTCCCGCTGACTCTTCTAGTCAAAAGCAATGCATCGCAAAAAATGCATAAAAAACATATAACTGACCTATTTTCAAAACCTTCCAATCCACAAAAAGTTTCTGGAAAAAGCACGAGAGCGCGTTATTAGGGATATTATCAATGTCTATTATGAATATGTGCATTGGAATGGCCAGCTGAAGAATCGATGCTCTGAAAAGATTGAACTGAAACACAGAAAGTTCACCATCAAAATAATGCAAATAGAAGTACACATCAGCAGCACGTCAGCTGAACAAAAAACAGCATGCAAATTTCACGAAACGCCGGCATTTTTTCGTATAATCGATAGAGCAAATCATAGGGTTCTGGCAGTGGCAGTGTCCGTTTTAAGACAACATTTGCAATGCTTAACGGACATTGCTGGCATCTCAAAAATGCTAAACCGAGTTAACCTCCAAAATTTCTGTGACTCCCGAGTTAACCTCCAAAATTTCCACGAGGCTGTAGGTGATAATCAAGAGCGCAGGAACGCTGAATTTGAATGGGCAAGGTCGAGCGTGGGCAGGGGGTCATCACCCTAGATTCCGCCCGGGAAAAAGTTGAGCAGGTAATCTTTTCAGCAGATAAAACGAACGTCAGAATTACTGGATAGCCACCACAAGGCAATGCAGCATTAGAAAAAGCAACTGGAAAAGATGTCAGCTGCACAGCTGGAGAAAAAGAATGTGGATTGCAGCTGATCTATTTTTAGTATAAGCAAACATAATTTGAGTGCGAGATTACCAGAAAACACTAAATTTTGTATTAAAAATAGAAAGCAATGCATACTAAAGCGTCTAACAAATCCCCTCATCCCATCAACCACTCTCCTTACAACAGTTCTCTTTCCATTTCCTGCCACATCTTTTACTATAATTAAAACAATCGTAGCAAAGTTTCAGTGCACCTCTGACGAATTCTAGGCAACTCTCTGCGCGTTCACTAGTGAGAAGTTGTTACACTCACACATAGCCAAGCGACACGCAGGCAAAATCTCATTTTTTGCTCACACAGCTACAGAGCCTGAACAAAGGCAGTGAATCAGCCAACTGCATCTTGTATTTGCATGAATACAAAAATGCACGAAGAGGGAATGAAATTTAATAAGTAGCAGCGCGCACCAAAATAGCCGGTGTGATCATGCGTTTTGTGTAATTCTGTCCACCGAAAGGCTGTTAATGATTTTCACTGCTCTGTAATTTAGTCTACGTAAAAATAGTTGAAACACAGAAAATAGTTAAAAACTTTACGGACAGCCATATAAAAACTGAATTTGAAGCCTCGAAGGGTGAATATCCTTTCAAAATTTCAATCTCTTAATTTTCTGACATTCGAATGATCTTTGAGACAAAACTTTCACGTGGTTGTACATGAGACCTCGGCATACTTGGGGACTGAATTCGAGCTTGTGACGCTCTGCCTAAACAGGAAACATTCTCCTGAAATTTTCAGTCTCCTAGCACTTCTGGCTCTAGAGATAATGATTTTCCTTACCAAAACTTCCACGGGGACATTGAAAATTTGCAGAATTGCGCGTGGGCAAGGGATGCTGTGCTAAAGTTTCAGCTTCCTAGATTTCGTGGTTCCCAAGATAATAACTTAACCATCAAAATTTCCGTGGGGCCGCACATGTTACCCGCGGGCAGGGGAAAGCTGAATTTAAATTACCTGGGTAGCAAATGGGTGGAGGACATGCCACAAAATTTCAGCTTTTTAGCTTTCGTGGTTCCCGTGATAACAATTTTACCCACCCAAACTTTTACGGGGCCGTACGTGTTACCTGCGAGTACGGGGAGACTGAATTTAAATTTTCGGGGTCACACTTGGGTGGAGGGACGTTTCCCAAAATTTTCAGCCTCCTAACTTTTGTGGTTCCCGAGTTAAAAGTTGCAAACAAGTTGCTGCGGACGCACACACACGCACACATACAGACAATGCCGTGACAATATGCGTTTTGTACTGCTGTTATACAGTACAAAACGCACAAAAAGTAAAATTAAACAGAGATGAAGAATAAACAAAGAACATTAACACTGCTTATGATGGTTTAAGTATGGCTCACAGTTTCCATAACATTTTTTCCTTTTTCAAGCATCAGTGTTACTACAGTCAGAGGCATATGAATGTCTACGGGCTTTATTGTGGATGAGCTAACAAAGTAAGTTATTTAAACCACAATACCAAAATCGTCCCGGTAAATGAAGAGGAACTGATACTAGTGATGCTCCCAGATGTCTAGGAAAGCAAAGCTGAGCCTTTCAAGTGTGAGCTACATAGCTAGTACCCGCCACCTGGTCGATGTTCGTAAATATGCGATTAGATAGTTCTTAGAAAATCTGGTCTGTTGAACTACTAATATTACGAAAGGACGAAGACTTTGGAAAAAATCATTCAGTCAAAGTGATTTCAACAATTACTCTCAAGCAAACACGAATAGATAACTGTAACCAACGTACACCCGAACAGCAGCAAAAAGAAGAAAACTGACTTGCTGTTGGAGACGTACGACGACCACTCTGCATCCACGCCAACAGGTGGTAAACTGTCATTGGCATAATCCTCAAGCAAGTTCTCGACACGTCTTAAATGCGACAGGTGCCGAACAAATTCAACCGAAACCGATTCCGGTATACTCAAAAACGGCGGATTTGGTGAACACAGATCGAATGATTCCACATCACTAAAATGGGCTTGTATCAAAAAAATAACATATTGGCCAACGCACGGGCTGCCCGTGCGAAGATGTGTTTTTTACACAGCTCCCCTCAGTTTTTGCTGCTACCAACATCGGCTTTTTCGGCAAATGCTTATAGCTAAACAAATTAAGACTGGCCGCCAGAACTGTCAGGAAACACCCTTTAAAATTTCAGCTTTCT
>UYRT01000288.1:0-10477 GCA_900617915.1 Gongylonema pulchrum
TTCAAGTCCTGTGCAAAAACGCATGATCGCACGGGCCCGTCCGGTGCGTTCCAGCCTGGGTTCTTATTGGCGAAACCCAATAAGATTTTTAGTCTACAGGCTAAGCTACCATTGTTTTGTAACATTTAAATAATGTCCAAAAATCAGCAGCAGTTTTTAACAAACTGATCTTCTGTAGCTGTTACTAATTTAGACGGTGTCACGATTGGAATCAAGGTGCTAGTGAAATGCTGTGAAAAAAAACTGGTATGGATTACTAGATGGTTAGCATGAACTCTAACTTGAAATAACTGGCTTTTGATAATTTCCATAAATCAGCTGCTAAAACTCCACAACCACTTCACTCAGTAGTGGTTGGATCATTGGCAGGTCGTGTCGTCCTTTGGCAAAAGCTGCTGATATAATTCAGTTAAAGTTGACGCACATTCGAACTTACACAGTTTCAAATACTTCGGCAACTCCGGATTCTTGGATATTTGCCACTGAATTGAGATCGGCAATGGAACACAGTGTCGGCATAATGAAAATTAGTTCAAAATTTCACAGAGTTGAAGACACATAGCAAACGTGCACACTTTCACTTGTATCTGCACCAGAAATGTTAAAAAAGTGGAATGACTAGCCTAAGAATACATCTGCAGGTTTTTGTGAAAATTAGCCATGCGCCTATCACTAGGCTCAAGAACAAATGTTTCGGTTAAACTTTTGATATCTGAATTGGTTGAAAATTTATCGCAGAAGTGCAAAATCTCAAGAAGAACGGATGCAAGAACGTATAACAAATGGAACTGTCGCTATGCGGGAGATGATAAACGGGACGATTCGATGAAATGTCTGCTCTTTGATAATATCTGAATGATTCAGCACCCTTTAAGTGGTTGGCTGATTTCGCGACCAGCATTACAGCAATAGTAACCATTCACGCGGAAGGTTATTCAGTTACAGCTCGAAGATTTAGCTGTGTCAACCTTTTTTCTAGAGCGAATTTTCCTTGACAGTGCGTGAAATCAGTAAATTCTTTATCAAGGAATATAGCTAGTGCGCAGAAAACGAAGTGGTTTGTAAGAAACTCATTATTGTCTATTTTTAACTTCACCACACACGCACCTCGAAGTACGTTCGGCTCTTTAACCTTCTTTAAAGGGGCCAAAAAAAATTTGGTTAACTGCCGAAGATTTCGGGTGGAATTTTGTAAGAAAACGTGGGAAGGGAGTGAGTGCCAAGGATATATCAGACGCAGAAAAGCTGAAATGTATGGAATGGAGCAGGTGGGATTTTGCAGTGGTGTGAGTTGTTGCTCCAGTGCTAGATAATCTGCGGTGTTGCCGTTGCTGCCTTCCGAACGAGCGGACTCCGAGTTTCAACAACCTAATCGAATCAGTGATTTAACATACGCGATCACACACTCAATGTGACAATTTATTCAGCAGCACTACCCAACTGTTTATTTACGATGATAATCTAATTATTCATGCTTTTTATATAATAAAAGCTCCATTCACTTTTCGCATTCAGAACCGTTCTGCGATTCGGCAACACTGCCGTGCGATGCGTCCTCATTCCATTCACTCTTCTGAAACTGCAGTCTCACCAAACTCGCTCTTATGCAATGCAGCATCAGCCCAGTTACTCTTCTGTAGCCCCACCTTATCCATTTCCATCGCCCCGCACTTCTACCTTCTATCCGCTGTAATGCAGCTTCACTTTGCTAAGTTACGTGCCTGGATTTTCCGCTCCCTCTATTAATTTGTGTGATATTACCCAAACTACAACTACTCAAAGCCACTAGCCGACTATTTCTTCAGCCACAAACTCCATTGACAAAATGCTTTTCTTTTTAACTAATTAACATCCAAGTTTTTGGGATGAGGACAAAGTGCGATGCTGCAAAATGATTGAGTGATGACTACGTGGGTAATGTTTGATCAGGATACATTGTAGATGCACTGGGAAATGACAAAATCATGTCGCTTATTGATAAATGCTTGTGAGACAGCTTGGAGATTGTTTAGTGAGATGTAAGACACGGGAAGACTTCAGTTCCTTATCATTTCAGCTTCACAGAATGCAGCAGAGAGATGTGCATGAAAGTAAAACTCACGCTGCATTTGTAATGGATATGCGAAAACGATTCGAGGATGCTGGTTGGGAGCCAGATCAGTGTAATTGGAATAATCAGCGGCTGATAGCAGATGTGTGGAGTCCAGGCCTGTAGCTGTAATGTTTAGGACGAGGCGAGAGTGGGACAGGGCGGGGATGTGGGGTGTCCACGAACAGAGCGCAAAACAGGTAAATGGAAATGGAAGAGGAATATCACAATGAATTACTGAAAGTGTCTCTTAAAAACATCACCTGACTTCACCTTTGGAAAAAGGCGATAGGCACGGGGAAAGGCAGGACAGAGGAAGGTATAACGCAATCAAAAATAATTCCCGGCGGCGGGTCTCGGCTGCTCTGGGGGAGAGGGCGGAGGCGGTGGGTGGGGTACGGTAGCTGCGAAACACCGGTCGAGGATACGATACGCGTTGCGTCCCACATCAACAATGATGGATTGCTGCAATGCGAGAAAATGACTGAATGACTAACGACGACAGCGGCGGCGAAGACGACGACGACGACGACGACGACGACCGGTGCCTCGGGCTGGTGCGTGTTGCCGGATTCTTGTTTCCGTCTCATCCCACCCGCTCCCCTCTCTCCCAGGCAGCGCTCCTGTCGCGGGCGGTAACAGCGTGAGTGCTCGCACTCATCATCACACCGGATTTATCGCCGCCGGCAGCAACAATCATCGGACAACACAGGTCTCGACAAGGCGTGCATGTGCCACGCTGCACTCCGAACACATTTACTTCTTTCATCCAAAGCAAGAAGCAGCTGCTACCATGACAGTGCGCAGTAACGAGGATCTCTCAGTATGCTTTCCCTGCTTGCACTTGTTTCGGCTGCTAGCTGGTGCAGCTTTGAAGGCAGCGCCCTAAAATTACAAAAAGAAAAAAAAAAAACTCCTAACTGCATGTTTAAAAAGTAAGCTAGTTTACTTTATCGGTTCCGACAATGCATGCTAGGGGCATCTTCGCTTGAGAGAAATCACAGAATTAGCGATAAAAAAGTTTCCGTGGATCGTGCGATCAGGGAAATTTATTACAGTTTAACTGTTTGTAGGAATTAGTACAGTAATCAGGAGCAGGAGCAAAGAAGCAAGAGAGGATGTGAGCTGGAAAGGAGAAAGGGAGGAGATGAAATTTATTATATAAAAGAAGTGCCTTATAAACTTTTGTACTGTTCCGAAAATTAGTGACATTTTGTATTTTTTAGATGTTTTACATTTTCCCGAACGTCTTGCTAGAAACTTGTTACTACTGAAGCATTAATTACATGTATGTTTTGGTGTGCTCTCCAGTATGTCTGACAGTATGTTCTTTCAAAAATTGCGACAGCGCTCTTCAGCCTTAGCGGGATTTTTCAAAATAGTCCCCTTTCCCTTGTCTCAAGAAAATCCTGGTTATGCCACAAATGGAAGTAATGCATGAATATGGAAGTAACGCATGAGTTTAGCCATTTTATAACTTGGTCGAGTTCGTCGTCTACAAAATTAGGCTGTTGGGCCGTCTTTTCAGCTTTATTTAACACTGTTGTGCTTTTTATCGATAAAAGTGCGCCAGTTTAGGCTTATAGTTTCAAGCTGATGAGAACAGGAAGCAATAAGTGCCTTTCATTGCCCACGTTATGTTCCAGAACAGAACAGAAGGAAACAAAGCGCATATGAGGAAGGAGGTGGAGTGGAACGGAATCTAGTTGATCCGTGAAGAGTACCACTTAGCGCTGTTACTTAAGGGAACAAATTGCCACAATGGGTTGTGCATCTGGTTTTGAAGAGCGTGCATACATTTTGCTCATTTCCTCTTCTTCTTTCGTTTTCGCATGCCTACAAATTCAAAATTGTTTTACCGGTACCCCTACCCGTTCTCTACATCACAGCAATTTGTTCATCAAACAGTCAACTTGGGATCGTTCCTGGTTCACAGTTTTTTCTGCTGAACCTCCTTAGTAAACTGTTGCTGCTGCTCATTTCCAGTTCATTCATCGACCGCTTTCAAAATGATATGTGACCTTCCGTTCATTGTAGTTTTTTTCCTGCCCGTCCAACAAAAATCTTATTTTTCTCGCTGAAAAGCGCGGCAATTACGTCCCCTGCTTCATGCATAGTACCATTTTGCAGAAATTTGTTCCGCAAGCAACTACGATCGTGTATGTGCAGACCTTTTTCGGCACGAAAAAAGCTGGTTGGAAAGCTAAGTATTCGCGACAACAGTGAGTTTCTCTAAACTGGGCTGCACAATAGCTGCCCTTCTTTACTTCTGCTGCTCAGTATCTGCCCTTCTCAGTCCACTGCAGACCTGATAGCGTCACTTCATGAAAATCGCAGTGCTTGTTCATGCTTTGCGTATGAATACGGATTTGGCAAAGTCTGCGTTATGGTTGCCGCTGGAGGAATATGATGCACAGCTTAGTTTGCGCAGCAGAGATTACTATCAGTTTGGTTAACCTTTGGCAAACAAGTGGAAAATGCAGCACATAGCTGTAAGACAACGTCGAGAAAACTTGGAAATGTTATGTAAAAACAAATGTTTCGAGTAATTCGCCCCTCTCCGGAGCAATTTACAACGATAAGTTGACGCTTGGAGGAGGAGAAATAGCTAAACAATCATTTATTCACTTGGTTTAGCCAAGTTACATGAAAGCACAGGGCATTTCACTCGCAGCTTAGAATGCTGCCGAGAGATAAATCTATCCAGCATTTCTCGCAGGATCTACAGAACCACAAAGCACTTTTAAACTGTGCAAAAAGTCGACAAATAACAGAGTTGAGCATAACCAGAACGGTGATGAAGGTAATAGGGCCTTTTCTGAATACCACGTTGAAAATAAGAAATGTTAAAAGAATAGGGTCAATTATTGGGAAAAGTGTGAGTTGCAAAGTATTCCCTGCCAATTTTGCTTTCCAAGAATCGCTGGGCTTTTTTATCTAGATATTTACTGAGCCCTCAAAATCGTCAATTTTTGACTTGATCGTTCCTCCAACAACACACGCCGAGCAGTTCCAACCTGGACACAAAGTCAATCTTCACGGCCAAGTCACACTCGATGATTTTAGTGCAAAAATTTTGAGGGGAAAGCAGAAGAAAGATGTTTCGGTAATAGGAGCGATGCCGACGGGCGAAATCGTATAGAAAATTTCTATCTCAGCAGTATCATGACAAACAATACATTTCGCCGGTTTCTCGTTTCGCACAGGACTTTGGCTGAACTAGACATAAAAACTAAAACTAACGAATTTACACAGAACCGATGGCCAGCGATTTTCAAGTACTCTTTCCGGGGCATACGCTTCCAGCACAATTAAAAGCCACCACACCGCGGA
The DNA here is from genome assembly GCA_900617915.1 of Gongylonema pulchrum. Taxonomy (NCBI): domain Eukaryota; kingdom Metazoa; phylum Nematoda; class Chromadorea; order Rhabditida; family Gongylonematidae; genus Gongylonema; species Gongylonema pulchrum. Next base: position 5,423 of record UYRT01000288.1, read on the forward strand.
CAAGAGTGCGCAAAATTATTCTTGCTGAGCGGAAGGTAGCACCAGTGAAGAAACAGCAAAAAGGTCAAAAAAGGTGTTTTCACATAGTAATGGGCCAAGAACCTGCTGGGTCATGAGGATGGTTATTGGTAGTGACAGTCACTATATTGTCTTTACTGTGTTAATTGTAGTGTAAATATCAAAATTAGAACTGGATTTCAGGGCTCTCAAGGTATGCCGAAAAATAAGGGAAAATGTTATGAATACCGTCTTCTCTGCAAGTCAGTTAGAACGGAGCTCAACGTGAATAGTTGCAGCTGGCGTTGACAAACCATGTAAGACAGAGTTCGAAAAAGAAAAGCAGGAATCTAATGTTTTTTAAATCATTTGTTGTCCCTCATTAAATAAATAAATAAATAAGTAAATATATATATATATATATATATCCAATAAGTCTTCGGTGCTTTGATCAGTGATTCTTTCATCGTTCTGTTTTTTCTTGTTACTGGTGCAGCTGATAGCTTCTTCATATTTCCTATTTTGTCGCTAATTCATTCGTGTAAATCCATGCGTTTGTTTAAACGGATCCTGCCACCAAATTGGTGGCATTTCCTATTTTTATTTAAAATTGAGCAGCTTCCATTCAATAATCCGTTTCTTCCGTCTGCTGTCTCTCATCACCTGGCTAGTCTAATTCCTCTCCTGGTGTACACCACTTTGTTGGCATTGTTCATACTAGACCGAAGGTGTAGTACTTCACTGAATACGTACTGCAATTTACTGACGCTTAAAACGTGTTGTAGCTTCATAGCTCACTGAGTCGTTATTAACCTTTTCTTTCTTTTTAGTTATTTCTTGCACCGTTTTCTTGCAGCAAAATAGGCAGCATAGTGAGAAACCGAAAAGCAATGTTTTTCAGAGTCGACTCAGTGTTATTTATTGGAAACTGCGTCCCGTAACTTTTTTAAAGGTTATACACCCTTGCTCTTTTTTCTTAGCCTCAAACCCAGCTGCACATTCATTTGACATAGTTGTTCATAAGCTCAGTGGACCATAACTTCTTTCCACCAGTTAAGGTCCAGCTAGTGACGCCCAGGCTTGTCGGTGTGATCACGCGTTTTGTCCAAATGGCTTGCTGATTCCCAGTTTTACATATGCATTCATGTGACAATATTTTTGCCTCTTCTTGCATGTAAGGGGAAAGAAGCTGAGATGGCGGTATTGCATCTTGAGGTCGCTCGAAGTCTGAACCTTAAGAATGTAGGATTGCCGTAAATTCCTCATGAAGCTGTTGTCAGCAAAACGCACCCTCAAGTTAGCTGTGTCCGCACGAGAAGCTTAGGCTTTTATGATAGCTGATTTTATGCTTTCAGACCTTTTAATGAGCAGTAAACGTTCTCACTAAATTCCGACTGTTACTTTACTTGCCCTTATCGTGAGATGCAGACGTGTCTTGGAGCTCTGTTTAAATCTCCAAGTCGCACTTTGACATAGAATATCATTCTAAAATTTCGACTTCCTAGCTTGTTTTGTTCGTGAAATTGTCATTTTGCTACAAACCTTTTTGATGTACCCTAAGAGTGAAACAGATGCAATCTAAAACTTAATTAGGTGTTATAAGTCCCCACAACGACTATATCCAGCTATCCTTTTCCCGCTAATTTTCGGATTAGAAACGGCACTAACAAAGAACCTTGGCGTAGGCACAGAAAATAGATGAATTTGAAACCCCTACCTCATAAGTGGTCAGGGTCCCCGAGCGGACGCTGATTTCAGGTAATATGGATGATACTTTAGACGGGAACATGCTCGTAAAGCTTCAACTTCCAGACTTCTCTGATCCTGAAGTTGGAAATGGTTGAAAAAGTTTACTTGCACACACACACACACACGCACACGCACACACTCACTCACACACACAAACCGACAATTTCTTGACAATATGCACTTGCTGTGTTGCATTATAAAGCTATACCGCTCCAGAGCAAAAAATTATGAAAAGGTTTAAAACGCAACTTTATAAATTCAATGCCAAAAAAGCTTCCCCATTCCATCATTTGAACTTCCGTGAGCTGGTTGGTCGATTTAGGCTCGTCCGAGAAATGCCGAAAGAGATCAAAGAAATCAAGGAATTTTTGATGACTGCGCGGCGGAAGGACGCAAGAGCTGTGATTATTAAGAAGAATCCGGATAATGTAAAATTTAAGGTTCGCTGCAGTAAATACCTCTACACACTGGTTATTCAGGATACGGAGAAGGCTGAAAAGCTGAAGCAGTCTTTGCCGCCCGGCCTTCAAGTTAAAGAGATGAAGTGATTCGCCACAGATAATGCTCTTTTGATCGCTGTTCAATCAAATGTAACTCGAATAAAGTTTTTAATAAATTTATTTATCATTTTTGGAACAGAACGATCGCTTGTCACCTAAACTTCCCACTATTTATTTTGAGATGATTTTAAACTTGGTCGGGAAGATGGTTTTAAATTATTAGGAAGAGGCTTAGTAAATTACCCGGTCCACTCTCCAGTCGATGACAGAAGTACGCAGACTTTTCAAATGGCATAATTTTCAGATCATTTTTGACATCCTCAGAGTATCAAAACCTGAAAATTCGCGCCATCTTCTTCAGTATTATCGTGTTGAATGCAGTGACGCAATCAGGTTGACAAAACTGAGAAGGCAGCGCTTGTAATGAAGCTAAGGTTGAAGCGAAAGATTTTTGGAAAAATTTTTATTCGAGAAATCTTTTCATGATCGTTGAAAGGTCTAGCGCTCAATGCAACGTCATGAATGCAAAGATCCCTACCGATTTTCGAGGCATTCTTTGAAATAGCAATACACTCTCAGTTTGGTACCATTTTGCAGTTCACAGCGGTATGTAGAAACAACCTGCAGATTTTACGTAGTTGCGATTTAATTCGTCTATGCTGGTTAGGGGTGTTCTGAAAAGTTCTGCGAGCGACTTTTGTCTGAGGAAGCTCTGTTTTGATTTTCACGGATATGCTAAAATTTCTGAAATTAGAACATTGGTGATGAAGACTTTTCATGAGCACATTCGCATTATGAATTTTTGGCCAGCATTTTTGCTGACAAAATGGTCACAGGAGACGGTGATTTTGTAGACCACTAGAAAAAGCAAAAAATTTTTGATACTTTAGAGGAGGTGTATGCAAACGACTATGCGTGAGGATGCACACAGATTCTTGCGGGAGCGCATTTATATAAATAATCCTGAAAAAGTCAGTTTCCAAAATAGCTTCGCCAGCAGGCCAACGGTTTAAAATGGTAATTGATTACAATCCAGAATGATGAAATGAAGAGGTAATAAGACATACATGAAACAGAAGATTAATAACGTGCAAGTCTCTTTTGACAGTTTCGCAATGTCGGGATTATTTTCTCTGTTAAGGCGTTACAACAGTCCAACTTTGAAAATGCTTAACCAAAATTCACGAAATTAAATCAAGCAGAATTCGACAAATATCCAAACATCCCAGAAAGCTGCCACAAACTTCCCTTTGTCTTACGCAAAAGTTTATTTCTTTCTTCGGTACCCTTTCATGCATGGTACTCAAATTAACAAGTTGTTTCTATGCAATCTGGTTAGAGAAAGTGTTTGATCCTCTGACTTAGGGTTAATGAAGTAGAGTGTTTTTGAGAAGATGCTTTTCTATGAACAATTTTGTTTCCGAAACCCTAGCCCTCACTTCTCAGCTTGCAACAAAAAGAGCCATCCGATAAAAGCACGCATTCAATTGGGCAAAAAGGTCGAAAAATCTTATAAAAATGTCGAATCAAGTTTTGTACTGTCAAAATCAGAAAATTTTTCTGTTTTTGCTGATGGTACACGCACACATACGCTCAATCATATACTACAAGCTAGTAGCACTATTCAAACAAGCACACCTGTGCACTCACGTTTACGTCTGTCGCATATGCCAGCATCCTGACTAAACTTTTACCAGTAGCTGTCTTGCACATATTAATTTCAGGACCTTTTTAGAAAACATTTAATTAAGAAGCAAATTGTGGCCGTGCCATCTTACAGTTAAGTAGAGAGTGTGCTTAAAACCAATTGGTAGACTGTTCCATATTTAGTTGATAAACTGCTACTGTTTCAAGCAACCGCCAGTTGCTGACTGACAGAGCGCAAGAACCGAGCATGAGTTAGAATTTCAGGGATGAGGAAGCTGACCCGAGTAAACAGTTACATAAGGCAATGGCAAAACAAATTTTACTACTACCTTCCTCCCGTTACATCAGCATTGTCCAATGCCGCTTTTACAACAGCTCTCTTCGACAGAATTTTAATTTCCTCTGCAGTTTTCAATTTTGACCAAATTCCAGTGTAACAGTTTTCGTACGATATCCCTAGGAAGGTTAATTTACATTTTAAATGCTAAGCGCAATTCATTGTCGAAGATCTGTTTCGCTAAGCTTTTCTGTGACAGGCTCTTCGCTTATCCACGAAGTATGTTTTGATGAAGGAAATCAATGAATACGTGAGGAAAACGTTTGATTGGCTAAGTAAGACTGAGATTCACATGGAACGGAATAAGGTAAAGGAGGAGGGAATAGGATGCAGGTAAAAAGAACTGCCTGCGCATGAGGTGGATGACAAGACGAAAAACCGAATGTCCTGATCAACTCGGTGACTGCTCGAATCACCTTATCTGATGCCAAGACCATCGCATGCGGGATTTGATGGAGCTGTCAACCAAAAGATTCCAATCGGGTCACTGAACATCCTTGCGCTTGACACCCATTCCCATCCGCTAATTTTAACTGTCTCGTACTTCGTGCTGCTGTCACAGCCAAAAGTTGAAGAGTGGGTGCGTGAGGGTGCTGCGGGGGAATGAAAACAATATTTTCTCTTCAAGGAGCACGCGATAAATAATTGTTTTTTTTTCGTCAGAGATTAATAGCATTTCAACATTTTTATGCGTTTTTGCATATATGTAAATTGCTAAAACTCATATTGGGAAGAGGTTGTCTGTGTGTGTGTGTGTGCGTGTGTGTGTGTGTGTGTGCGTGTGTGTGTGCGTGTGTGTGTGTGTGTCTGTGTGTTCGCACTTTT
>UYRT01000289.1:0-10455 GCA_900617915.1 Gongylonema pulchrum
ATATGATGGAGTACCTCAAAGTTTGATGCAAAAACGCATGATCGCACCGGCTCGCCTGGTGCATTCTAGCCTGGGTTTGTATTCATCTGTGTGATTCTTTGATACATGTAATCGTTGGGCAGAATTCATCCTGCACCTCAAAATATTTCCGAAAACTTTTTCAGCTTTCGCCTAAAAGAAGGTCAGATTAAATACCCCTAACCAAGACAGTTTTATTCTTTAATTTGCTTCAGCATTCAAGGTTGTTGTTACAAACTTCCATTATTAGTGAAATCTTCTCTACACTAAAACATTTCAAAATTCCTTGTTAGTGTTGCAACAAATTTGTTTTTTAAAAGCGAAAAGTTCTGGAGTGCATATGCGATGAATTTTGGAAAGCTTTATTGAGCAGTATGACTGTGTAGAACCTTAATAAAGCTTACATTAGCCATGATGATGATTTACATGGTTTGGTCACTCTTCTCTGCAACTTCATTTCTTCTGCAGCCGCAACTTTATAGTCGATTTCACCAATCCATCGCGCCTTTGTTCATCTTGTTCTGATTTCTGCATTGAACTAGCAGACACAGTCCTATATATATATATATATATATATATATATATATATATATATATTAGTTTTGAAGGCTGATTCGAGCCCAGCAAAAAGCTTCTCAACATTGTTGTGGTCGCTAACCATCGTGGGTTCGAATTATGATTTTATTAGGATCTAGCTTAAGAAGTAGGGCACTTTGCGACGAGCAAAACTGTCTTTTGCGGAGGCCACTTTCTCTCGACTTTACTTATTTCCTAATCTTCTAGGCTAATGTGAGACAGTTCGTTTTAACATCCCATCAGCTTGTACAGAGTTCGCCTCTTCTCGTGTTTCTCATAGTTTTACCACAGTGCATGATGTTTTTGTCGATTTCCTGATGAAGGTAATTGTTTGTTTCTCCCACAGTAACTTGCAACTGCAGATGCATATTGAGAGGTCCCGTCTTCTCGCTGACGGCATCTTCTTAAAACTTGAGATCCCTAGCAACCTTCAGCTCTTTAGTTGCCAATCTGTCATCCTAGAACAGGCCAAATGTTGCGCAGAGTACTGAAACTTTACTAATAATTTCGCTTACCTATTAATTTCACTGTGGGCTGCGTTTTTACAGCATTGCTTATTTACCTTTCACTACATAGCTGTCTATTCAGTAGACAGTTCAAGCAGTGAACCGTATCGCCTAAGCTTTGTTGGATAAAATTGCACACAGCATTTTCCTGGCTTGTTTAGAGTTGTCTGTTTTATACTCAGTATTCATTACGTTGCTGCTTTGAGAAAACGATGAGTTATCTGGCCTAGAATATGTGAGAAAAGAAAAACAAATTAATTGGCAGATATGTAAAAATCATCTAAATTTTCATTTTCCCACCAAAATATTTTAGTTTTGATCCCTATCCCCATCAAAAAAATCGCAATTACGTCAGTATACGGGATAAGGTCCTCTTTCAAAAATTCCGAAGCCTTTTAAACTGTGAACCGTTTTGCGTTTTGTCTCATTCCATCACATTTTCTTCAAAATGGGTTTTCTTTTCGAAAACCTCGTCAATAAGGGCATTTGCAGCTCACTTTTCGAGTGGTAGTAATAAAACAAGCTGACTCGCACCAGCAGAAAGCGTAAGGCAATTTTGCAGCAGAGCTAAAATGTCAGTTTAAGATGAAGACGTTTGCAGCTGCGTGTCGAAGATCCTGTGTCGATACTATGAATCGGGAACAATTAGGCCGCGTGCCATTGGTGGCTCGAAGCCTCGTGTGGCCACCGTCAATGTGTGTGATAAAATTGAGAGTTACAAACGTGAGCAGCCGTCTATTTTTGCTTGGGAAATACGGGACAAGTTGCTCCATGAGAAAGTGTGTTCTCCAGATACAATACCCAGCGTAAGTTTCCCTCTACCGTTTCTTCAGCGCGATTTTGAGTACCTCAGATCACGACAGCCTAGAGCTACTTTTCTTCGAGCTGGTCCTTGCTTCATGAAAAAAGATCTGCTTCGTTGATGTGATTTTAAATGCAAATTCAGTTTTCGTGGGCGAAAATAATGAGACATTTTATAAATGTTAAATCATTTTGAAGCCGGTTTTATGTATTTTTGAGCGAATAATACAAACTGAAACGAACTCTGGTTAGATTATGTTTGTGCGTATGTATCCGAGAGGTATGTCATCAGACAATGCACCACTGGTAAAGCAATTTGAGAAGCTGCCAACTGTCGTAGTTTGAGAACCAGACTTCGAAATGCAGCTGGTCAAAGCATATATAATACATCGGTTTTTGCCCGGATAATTCATGCTTAGAACCGCTCATAGTACGAGACGGGAGTTGATTTGAGTTTTCGGGCTCTATACGTAGTACCGAAATTTACAAAATTCCAGATTTCTAACGTTTTTGGTACCAGAGCTGAAATATGTATAAAAACACGCATGCACTACATCTCTGCCTTTATACGTTTTAAATACTAATGCACAATGAAAATACGCATCTGCTGTCCACATTCAACTCGGAAATTAGAAAAACAAGGAGTCAGCAGTTGTGCGAAAAATTTTCCGGCACAATGTGACTCAGTACGTATGCGTCATGCGCGCTTACGTCTGACCTGTAGGAGCGCAAAAGCAAAATTGAAAAAGTTTTTACCGAAAAATGATTTCGAGGACTAGACAAGATAGGAAACTAGAACTTCGCGAGAATGTTTTCTGTTCACGTGTAGCCTAAAGATGTAGCTTTGAATTATGTGTAGGTCGCACTCACAAGCATCTGCAAGTTCAAAATTGGGCAATGTTGCTACTTTTTAACACGGGAACTTGGCTGAGAACGAAGTCTTATTTTACGAGCATGTTTACTGTTCATACGTGGTTCTTTAACCGCAAATTGAGCTTTTGCGTATTCCTTGTGACGTGTCAAAAGTTTAACTTGCAAAGCTATTAGCATTTTTTTCTTGCACGGAAACTAAACAGGATAAAAAAAAAGGAATTTTACAAGGAAGTTACTTGCCTGTTTGAGACTTCAAAGGGATAAAATCAACTTTTATGCGGAATCTACGGAAAAATTCTTTTTAACGACTGCTGTTATCCTATTTTGAAACTTTGCTAAAGACTATGAAGCGAAATGGCTTCTTTTTTGTGGCATTTGCACTACTTCAAGGCTTATGCATTTGCTAGAAGTAGGAATAACATTCTTATTTTTTATGGTTAGTAACGCTTCTAGTTTTGAATCAAGCATCATTCAGTGCTGCTGGGATATTAACCTGAAAGCGGAGCATTTTTCCGGAAGCGAATTAATGGGTTTGGGAAGGGCAGTTGATGCAGAGCACTAAATGTTTTTAATAGATAATTTACGAAAACCGACACTGCTTGCAATAACAGCTCAGTACTTCGCGGTCATTTTGAAGTTTTTGCCTGAATTATTTATTTCTCTGGAATATTTCTTTCTTAAATAAGATAATTGCCCAACACATGGGCTGCCCGTGCGAAGACGCATTTTTTGCTTAGTTCCCCGCAGATTTTTGTCGCTGACGGCAGTGTTTTTTCCTGCAGATGCTTCTAGCTAAAAGAATTTCAGACTTACCGCCAGGACTGTCAGGAAACATCCCTTCAAAATTCAAGTCTTTTTGCTTCACAGGTCCCCGAGTTAGCAATTTACACAAAAAAATCTTTCATGGGCCCATACGTTGGAATGACTCATACCCGGGGGCTAGGTTTGAGGTCTTTAATAGCTACGTGAATGGGGAACATTCCCTTAAAATTCCAGTCTTCTAGCTTCTCAGGTTCCCGAGCTATCAACTTATCCGAAAAAAACTTTCACGGGTCTCTAAGTAGGGACTACGCATACCCGGTGTCTGGTTTGAGCTCATTGAGACTTTATTCAGTCGTACATGGAGATAGAAGCCTAAAAGCAGCCTTAAGGTATCTTTGCGCTCAGATACACAATTTTCGTCTGAGTTCAGGCCGTTTTTAAAAAATCGAAGACTAAAAACGTTGGAAAATGAAAATACTGAGTATAGTTAATTGAATAATGATGAATAAACTTTCGAATCCAATTTTTATTGTTTTTGAACTACGGTCTAAACTTAAAAAAGTTTTCAAACAGATTTCTAAGTATGTATATCTTTGTTTTGGTGTATATAAACCTCTCAAAACCGTCCTATACTGTAGTCTTTGTTCTCGTTATAGCCAAAGGCATAATGAAGTGAAAGGGTTCTATGCTGAGCTCAAATACACAATGATCAACAAGTCTACGTTTACGATCATTATGGAGTATTACAACACAAAACTTGGGCGAGAAGGAAGTAGTGGAGTACCTTGTTTTTTTGCGGACAAATTAGGAGAGAACTGAAGGAGAATTTTGAAAACTACGACTGCTTACGGATGCAGAGGCGTTCTAACAGAAAAAAATTCTAAAGAAGTACAGAAGATACACGAATCTTAAGAATTATGAACGAATCTGTCTACATCACGTACTGGCATTCCAGCACCTGACCGCAAGGCAGCAAATACCTCCTCTGTTATCAGCGAGATAAAGTCCAAAACTCTCCAGATGCAAAATGGAAAGACTCCTCACAATGACGACATCGAGATTTCCGTTTGAAACCAGCTGATGAACTGTGCAAGGGAGTAATAACTTTCTCTTTTTTTTTCCTTCGCCGATTACGAAAAGACATTCGAAAGTGCTAAACCACGAGCTCTTGCGTGAAAAAAGATTGATGAGAACTACACAGAAACTGTTAGGCGCACACATAGGCTGTTTGTTCAGCTGGCAAAACTCTCCTCCTTAAATTCGTATGCCGATCGAGAAGGAAGTGAGGCAAGATGATCTCTTGTTACCCAAACTTTTCAGGACCTTCGTATGATTTTTTGGGAATTGGATTGGAAGAGTGGTCTGAAGATTAGTAACAAGCAGTCAAAACAGTTACGTTTCGCGGATGAAATAATACCAATTGCGTTCAGCCCTCGTGAAATAAATGAGATGTCGCAGGGGTTCAGCGAGCGAAGTAAGACATTAGGTCCAAAATTAATGCATCTAAAACGACGGCGATGTGTACTTCCTGTATGCCTGTGGTTAGATTGCAGATTGACGGTGTTGACATGGAAGAAGATCATTTGGTGTAAATCGTGAAGCACTGCTAATGATCTTGAAGTGCACGATTGGAAGCACCATGTCCGTCTTTTCAATAACTCTGTCTTGACGGCAGTGACGTACGGATGCGAAACATGATCACTGACAAAGTCTAAAGAATCAGCCCTGAATGTGAAGGAACAGAGAAGCGAAGGATGCTTGTTGTGTTACTTCGTGACCCTACAAACAATTTGATATATGAGTGGCATAAAGGATTTGGTCTGCGACCACACGGGAAAGTAAAATTCGGTAGCCAGGACATGTCGCTCACCTTGTCGACATAACCGATGGACGAGGCACATCAGTGGGTATTACAAGCAAGAAAGCACTCGAGTAACTCCCGCAGAAGTGGCACACATACATCGAATAGGCGGTGGGCATAAACTGGAAGTATGCAGCACGAAATAAATGGACCAGATATAGTTGTTTCAGATTTACTCTGTTAGGACAGTTTTGCTATTTTTAGTTTGCCTGGAATTTTGCCAAGATAACCTCAGCAAGCCACAGGAAAACAAATATGTAATCAATTGTCTTTAAAATCTCCTTTTTTGTGGTTCATGTAGTTTAATTTCACTGTTTCAGAATTTTAAAGTTTTCACACATGCAGGGCTTTAGCTGATCCGATAATGATGCAATGTGATGTAAATTGCAAAATCCCACTTTAATCTGTCCAGGTTTTGCATTTATATCTGCTCGGATTACCAAACTATGGTAAAATAAGATAGTAATTTAAAATTTTGTTATCTTTCGTGTAGTGGAAGGGTTAAAAGGTCATGGCAACAAAGGTTGACTGATTCCTGCATAATTCACTGCGGTCAACAACCAATTTATCCTAAAAAAACACTGCACAAAAAAACATACCGCCATTTTCGGATAAAAATTCTCTCACTACATGTTAGCTCGCTAATTGCAGAAAGTCTCCGTACCACCGTGATACCGGTGAATAAAGGTGGAAGGCGTAAACCAAATGTGAGAGCTGTGAATGAATTAGATCACGCATGGTGTGTCGGTTATGATCATTGCTTTCATCCGCCTCTAGTGTCATGTGTAGACTTCCGAAAAGAGCTGCAAGTGAATTTTTATTGTTGTTTATTATTATTTAATTGCCCACTGGGGCCAGATTTGACACCAAGTTTACGACCTCTTATTAACTATTTTCAGCGCATGGGCTAAATTTAATTTGCTTCAATTAAATTGATTGTTTTCCAGAACCTTTTAACCTCATCTAACTGAAATTATTGCATTTCAACCAGTTGCTGAGATACTCACAACTTTTTCTGTAGTGCTAATCGCTCTTAAATTCTTCGTATCCTTCTAAATTCTGTACTTGAATTTGTGCGCTAATTTGGCACTCTTCATGGCTCTTCACCACTGCTCCTTAATTTGCAACTACATAGCAGCTAATTTTTCGGGGTTGGTAAAAAGAGCTTTGTTCCACCTGTGAGTCTTGGCGAGCGACATTTGCAACATACGGCATTCGAGCGCCAATGCACAGTGCGCCTTACAACTGTTGCTTGACCCGAGCAGTGTACCTTTGTTAGAAATGACTGATATTGCTTGAGCTGAGGTACCCTCACTACCAGCGCCTAGGTAGAACTATTTCAAGAGCCACCATCCCAGAAAACATTTCTAGTCTCGTCCCATTCTCCTTTCCGCTAACCATCTGCTAGTAAATCCGTCGAGCTCACATTTATTCTTCGGTATGTGATTTTTGTCCAGTTAGTGGCGTATCCTGCGTAACAAGACACTTTTATGACTATCCTTCCTTACTTGACCACTCTCTCTCTAGAAAACATTTGGGCAGTAGCGCCTTTGCAAACCTATTGCCATCTTGTCACAGAGAGAAACCTCCTTCAGCAGCGGATGCTTACTACTAATGCGGAATAAGTTCGCTCTTATAACTTCTCACTCACCAACTTTTTTTATGACATTTGTCAAGGTGCAGCAGGAAGACGTTTTATATCTGTTTAAAATTTCTTGTGTGGTTTCTTTGAATTGAAATTGGAATTATCGGTATTCTGGCTTATTGTATAGCAAACGTCTATACAGTTCTTTTTATTTTACTTAAGTCGCTCAAATTTTTGATACCGTACGTACTGGAGATCAATTTCAGCAAGCTGTGCTCAGATTTACTAGTGTTATAATGATAGATATGCATTTTAAAAATTCCAAATTTAGTTTCCTTAAAAAATAGTTATTTCACTCTGCATTATTCGGTAAGATGCTGTTTTAAATTGCAAAGCTGAAGCTCTGATTTAGAACGTCAAAATCCTAAATTTGGAAGAGCTTCCAAACAAACAAAGTGGACATGGTTCAGTTCTGGATTAATGCAGCTCTCCCCTCCAAAATACCTAAGCATACTGCCAGCCCTTCTACTTAGGCCGTGGTATGCATTGGCACCGCGTTGTCCTCGAGCTCCGTTGTTTTAAGCCTGCACTTTTTGCGTAATTTTGCTGCAAAATATACAGTAAGTCAGGTTTAATTTTAAACTTTTCTGACATAACTGAATTTCGTACTTTGATCAGCTGCAGCTTCAAAGCGGGGCAGTTTTGTGACACAGCTGCAGCTGGCAAAATTTACACGGTTACTCTTACGAATGCTACATCCGCTGGTGGTCAGAGCGCTGGTGATTTTGACATCCGTTTCCACAGTTCTTCCGTTTTTTCAAAAGAAAATGCTGGCTGCTTCGTATAGTTTCCAAAACGCGTGAATTTTGAACTAACTTGCAAGAATGACACTCTGCCCTTCTCAACTACATTCTTACTTGTGGAGGAAAGTTTCTGTGCCTGAAAACATACATTATTTGAGCTTTTACGAGCATTAGAACTTGGATGCAGGGATATTTCATCCATAATTGCTGGCAGAACAAAAGTTCTTGTTTAACCTAACTTTGCTGATATTCAGATTTCTTTTGAAAATTTTTAAACTCGACCAATATTTTTGCTTTTCCGCAGGCATCTCCAAATGCGTTTGGAACTATTGGTACGGGCAGTCCCTTGCACTTCATATATTTGTTTCAGCAGACAACTTTGTGCTCACCGTAAAAAATTCACACTCTTTGTAGAATTTGTAAATGAGATTGCGATTATTTGAATGGTAGGAAGACAAATAGACAAGAGACGTATTTTGTTGGCAATTCAGCAGGAAATTTGAAAATCAGTCTGTTGAGCTCAGCGACAGCTAGGCCTGTTCGGACAGCTGATACAGACGAATTTTAAGCTGAACGTGAAGCTAAGCAAAAGGATGATAGCAAGATGGACAGTCTGTATCATGTTGCGAGAAGTTTTTCCCGTACTAGTATATTACTGATTATGGAAGCAAGGCTTTTCAATTTCACTTTGTCACCGGTTCTGTTTAGTGAAAGTGCAACCCGAGATGCTGTGCTTGCTAAGAAAGAGAAGTTAACGATGGGATAGTGACCACGACTAACACATGGTAGACGTCGACAGCTTTCAAAACATCTCCAATAAATTACCATAACTTCGGTCTGGCACAAACAAGCTAATATAGACAATATCAAGCTAGTATAAGCAAGAAAAAGGAGCTGAGCTAGTTACGTGGTGGAGAGGAGGGGGTGGGGGAAAAGAATTAATTATTGAATGGCAACCGTGGAGAATGTTTTATGAATGTACAGGAGATCATCGAACAAGTGGAAGAATCCAGATGAATACTTAAACAGAGTTACGTAATTGTGGCGGACTCGAGATAGAGAAGACTGAAGAAGCGGGCTGTTGCATCGAAGGCGAGGAGGAATGCTTGTATGAAACAACAGCTGATCAAAGTTTCAATTCAAATGCAGTACAAAGTATGACTCAAAATACTCAACATGTGGCTAAAACATCTTGCTTTCTGATGAAGTGAAAAGGCAGCTACTGGATGAGTCTGTTTGCTCGGTTAACAAACAAGAGAGAAGCATGCCAAGCAAATCACTGTTAATTTACCGTCCAAAGTTAAATGAAGCACAAATCTTTTCAGCGACCGTCTTTACATAAGCAAAAATGGTAAGCTGCCGTTCGATTTCAACCTACGTTGAGAACAGCGTAACAGACCATAAGGCCGTCAGATCGTCGTATCATCAGTTTTCTGGGCGATAATTTAACATAGGCTGGTCTGCAGTGATCCAGCGGGAAAACTTCTGAGGAATTAAATTTCAATCGCTTGGACATGCGATTTTTGAACAGTTTTCTCGTAGACTTCCATTTTGCCCGCCCCGCCGTCTCAGCCCTCCTCGTCCTCGAGCCGGTCCCGTTTTTGCCTTCTTACTTCTGCTCCTGTTTGAAGCGCACTGCTGCAACTGCTGCTGATGCAGCCTGTTTATTTTTACTAGTTTCAGTGAGTTAATTGTGCACTGAGTGAGGGAGCAGCGAGTGTCTTTGCCATGCACATTTTAGTCATAAAATAGGTTTTTATTGCAGTTACTGTGCGCATTCCGAGGCGGTGAAGGAAGAAAAATGAGCTAAAACACTTTTGCGTTGGTATGTGACTGTTACGTATCTGTGTGTGTGTGTGTGTCTGTCTGTCTGTGTGCGTCCGTATGTCTGTGTTTGTGTGTGGGTGTGGATGTGGGTGGGTGTTTAAAAAATGGCGACCTCGATGGTGACAGATGTTTCAGTCACCCTGATTGATATAGTTGATAAGAAGATAAGCCTTACAAAGACAGTGCAGATTGAGTTCGACTTTATCACCATCACTCAGTATAGGGAATATTGGTGTTTCATCCTGATTGCATATCACGATAATGTCATCCTGTTCAACATTTTCTGATTGATCTCTTCCTAACCTCTCTTCTCTTTCACGCTTTTTTCTAAAATTTTCTGTCTAATGAATATATTGTAAAGCTGTGAAAATATCAAATTTTTGATTAATTTTGCGCAGCAGTTATAAAAACTTCCACAATTCCTCACACTTTTCTAAATCGTATCTTATTTAGAGCTTCGTAATTCTCTAGAAGCATGAAGGGTGGCAAGGAAATGCGTGACAACAGTCCATGACCTAAACAACAGCTCATATAAAAATGAAATTTCGAACTTTCCCTTCAAGTATTTCTTCTGGCGAATATTCAGTGTATTTTTTGTTTTTTCACCACTTGAGTAAATTTTGTTCAAAGTTTTTCCAGGTTAATACCGGAGATGTTTAAGCATTATTTTGCTATGAAAATTACAATTCATAGTAATAGTAGTGCATTTTGAAATCATTTACTGTTCTACGTTTTTACATCATTATAGCAAGATCAGGTGGTGCATGTATGCATGTATATATGCATGTATGTATGTATGTATGTATGTATGTATGTATGTATGTATGTATGTATGTATGTATG
>UYRT01000290.1:0-10455 GCA_900617915.1 Gongylonema pulchrum
AACTTCAAATTTCAGAAACACTTTTTCGAAATCCTAGGTTTTTGGCCATTCGATCTTATTCGGAATTATAATTCTTAGTTAAGTCCTCCATCTACGCAGCTAGCAAATTTACATTAATTACGATTTTGCGCTTTCCACATCTGTCCCGCTTCATACAGTTCGAGCAAGTGGGGTGATCCAGCTTGCCAGTGCCCTTCCTATTTTTTCCAGTATATTGCTGGTTAGCGAAAATTTGCTTAGTTGTTTTATTTTTCACTTATCTGTCGTGCTTGCCAAATGATCAGCCCAGTTTTTCTTTATTCCATACGCTGGGACATCCAAAATTCTTCGTCGAATCCTTTGATCGCCTTCATCTTCCGCAGAATTCCTTTCAGTTCATATTGTGAAAGCCTTAGGTGAGCAGGTGAGTCATATCGCTCTCTGCTAATCGCACCTCTAGTTATTAAATAAATATTAGTAGAAAAAATGAAAATTGGAAAAGGAAACAAATCTGCTTGGTGGGAACATTGAACAAACAAAAAACACGCGTACGCCAGTTTACCATTCTTATCAGTTTAATGTTTGTACCATGCTGTACCAGCGGCTGGCCTGAGCTTAATTCTGATAAAAAAATTTATCGTATATCACAGTGAAAAAAATTATATTTTGAGCTGTCACAGCTATTGTCTGCGAATTTAAAGTCGAAATTTAAAAAATTTGCAGTCGCTATTTTCGTGTATTTGTTTTTGCGTAAGTGCAAAAAAAGCGCAGGAAAATTTGAAAGAAAAATATGTACAAATTTTTCCATATTTTTTTCTCAGCAGCTGCAAATGGTTTTTTGCAGAGAAGCAGCCGTTTGTTTGAAATTTTCATTTACAGGTTGCAGTACTTCCCCGTATCCATTGTGGCTCTTTGGTACTACATATTAGAGAGCCTAAATGGGTGGGGAGGAGACAGATCTGTAGAGCCTGGAGAGGATGGAGGTAGCAGGTACTTGAAACTTGAAACGATTGTTAGCTCACTACTAAATTCAGTGCTGTAACCACACCATTTTCGCATAGTGGACGGAGGATCATCGTTCTTGAACTGGAAAGAGCTGAAAGCAAACCAGGACATTTGAGCGAAAAGAGTGGAAAGCAGGACAGAGGAGAGAATGCGGTGTCTAGGATTTAATCTTTATGAAATCATTTTCTTAGTAATTCACGGATTATGTTATGGCGCCACGCTTCACCTATTGAAGGACATTACACCTCCTTCTCTTGCCCCGCATCTCCTCATCCCCTTCTTCCCTTTCTCCCTCCCTCCCTCCATAAGTACTGGGAGAAAGTAATGTTTGGAGTGGGGTAGCGCATGTGTACATTATTTGCAGGACATGCAATGACGCAGCTTCGCAGACATTTGTAATGGCGCCGTGTAAAATCCTCGCCACCGCTCCTCCTCCTCATCCCGAATGTTTTTTAGGGGGGTGAATATTGACAGAGGATGATGGCAAATTTCACGAACGGCATCATGTTGCTTCTGATTTGTTCATTACCACAGGCCCTAGGCCTGCTTCAGTGTGTCATATTTTCATAGTTGAAAACGCAGTTGCCCATAGTAATCTTATCAGTGGGTACTAACAGGTTAATACATCACTAAACAAGAGTTATAGCAGTTCTTAATTACTTACATGCAAAGTACTTCGGTAGAATCGAAATGGACTGGGCGAAAATGCAGACAAGTAGAAACTACGAAAAAGATAAGGTGGAACATGTTTTGGTCCGTTATATCGTGAACCTAGGCTGCACAGCTCCATTTAGTGCTTCCATTCGCCTGTTCGATGTATGTGCGCCATTTCATCGAAGTTGTCCAAGTGGTCACTTATTCTCTGTTGCGGACACTCTGCCAATTTGAATATATAGTTTTTATCATCTAAATACATATACGTTATAGCCGCAGGAGGCAATAAATCAGTCAATCATTTATTGCTAATCGTTGTTGCATAATAAGCCTGAGGCTTGAAGTGCTGCTTCTTAGCAGCATCCTCCCACAGACTGCACCCTCCTCCTCCTCCTCCTCTTCCTTGCCTCCCAAAATCTTCATCAGCGATGCTTTACACACATAACACACTTTTGCACATATTATAGCCTGAAGCATACAGACACATGCAAACAAACAAATCTAACATTATATTTCGAATTCTCACCATTGATTTCGTGATGATGCAATCATGCTTTTCAGCTGTCTGCGTGAAACTTCCTCGTTCTTCACACAGTAAATGCTTGCGCGAAATTAAGCATTCTTTAGGAATATGTGCGAATTGATGGACCGAAACATTCCTTTTCAACTACTTTCCTTCTCTCTGTACTGTATTATATTATAATATTTGTCTTGTAAATTACCTGAGCAATTTTTTAACCTTTTACATCCTCTATTGCTCCTGGTTCTCTGTTATCTCAAAAATCATTCTTTTAGGCTAACGATACGGTTTCCGGGCTTATTGGGTATGCGCTCTGATTATTATCATTGTGTTGCTGTTTTGCATTTGTTTGAAATTGCTGAATCTAATGAGTGCTGTTGTTCAAATTTCTTTTTCAGTTGGAGGATGTTTGTGCGTTTGCTTCTGCAGCTAATTTGAGTCTCGTCTCAGTCACTTATCCTCAGCCAGTGTTCAGTTTTGCTTGTTTTGTAGATTGCCAGATAGCCTACTATTAAATAACACAACCCTCAATGAAGTTATGTGTGTTTAAATTTGGTGAACAATTAAATTTTGAGGGAAAATTCCGACTTAAATGAGGGGAACCAGAAGGTAGGGAAGGGGACGGGTGAGGAGTGAAAATAGGCACTCGCGCCTCATTTGTTCCGATCACTTTTCCAAATTGCTTCAATTGCTTCAGGTTATCAATCTGTCAGGAAGTTGTGGGAATGTCATCAAAAACTCCTCAGTCATGTCACTTTCGTTGCGCATAGGAGCCGCTTGTCAAACTCCTTGTTGTCTTTCTCGGCACAGTATCCCTGCACTGCTCTTTCTCGAATTCTCACGAGGGCCTTTTTCTCTTTCGTTGCCTCAGGTCTCATGTCTCAAGCAAGTTCAAACTTTTTTATTTTTCGTTTTCATACAAATTGAGCATTTTGTTCGAATACCACTCTATCCGGACACATCTTCGATCCTTCGTTATCGTTGGCAAATTTCCCGTGAACGCTGTGAGCGAAATATCTGGTAAGATTGCTTGAAAATTATATATCTCAATCGATCAAGTAAACTTGCAGCTGTGTTTCATCCCTTAGCTGTAAACGAAGTTGCATCGCCTGGTGATAAGTTCGTTGTTGATGATCCTGTCGTTCGTTTCCCTTTCTCTGTTCTTCCGATAAATGCTGTATTGTTGTTCTTCAGTTCGCTTACTGCCAGTATTCTGTGCATTTCTACTCATAACGGCCAATTCTAAAAATCTTAACTGTTGAAAATGAAGGACAAGATTTTCTGTGCATATCTGTTACATGTATGTACGCGGGCATACGTTTGTGCTCTGTGCATACGTATGTGTGGGCTTATGTGTGTATGCTTGTCCGTGTGTGTGTTTTTATACGTGTTTGTACGTGTATGTCTGTGGATGTGTGTGTGTGTGTATATTTATGTGTGCTTGTTGTATGTTTTCATATGTACATGAATGCATGTATATGTATTTGTATTTGTGTCTGTCTGTATGTATGTCATTTTCAAGAAATTTGTCGAAGACCATACAAACTAATCCGACGCTTTTTTAATTTTCCTCCTTTCACAATTCTAAAATCGAAATTATTTGATGTGTCATGTCGTCGCCACGTTTCCAGACTTTAGAAAAAAAGGTGGCGGCGCAGGATCCCTGCCGACGACAGCTTGGCACCAGGCGACCGGAGTGTCGGCCCTTACAAATTGGTGCTGAGAATGGCCATTCGGTCGGTGCCGAAAGTCGTCCTGAAACATTCCCACAAATGTCAACGTCGTTGACATCATCGATAGCTGGAAACCAGCCCCGGCCCATAACTGCAATTGGCGCCGGATATCCAGGACATGCTAGCCATCCGCCCCGTTCTCCAGCATCATACTACAGATACATGCAACAATCACCTCTTTTGCAAAAAAAAAAATTTTGCAAAACGAAAAAATTGCGAGTTTTTTCAAAAACGAAGGCTACTGTCCCAGTAACTTCACTGAACATGGGATACTCAAGTGAGTAGCTCGCAAGCTCTTGATACTTTTCGAATACACTAAAGTCCCCTTCCAGTTTTACACTTATGATTTTAGAAAATTTATCGAAATCCCTCCTCTTCGGAATTTCTAATTAGTCCATGACGTCATTATCCGGCTAAGCAGCTATCAACTTTTCCAGTTGCTTTTACCAGTGCTACATTGTCTGATGGACAGCTTTCATCTTGTCGCCCAGTTGCTCTTTTTCTTCTCAACAACACATTACTAATAGCATAATTTAGATTGTTGAAGCGCTCTCGTAATGCTCCTTTGTGCCACTGATAATGCAACTGGCACTTTTCTTGCATTCTGCTTGATCTCAAGCGATAGAAAGGCAAAAATTGTTCAGTCTGGAACAGAAATCTGCGCTAATTGACTGTGTTTGTTCAGTTTTAATAGCTGCAAAAATTTCGTATCAGGCCGTATGTGTGTGCGTGTGTTTTTTTATGGCCCCATCCTGTTTACTCTAAACGGCCTTCCATATGCATTCCCACATCAACTTCTGCACTTTCCATTTTGCTAGTCTTACTACTGTTATTTTACTATTGTGCTTTTTTATGTGTTATTATCCTTCCTAGCCATTCCCAGGATTTTTGACGAACTCGCTTTACTAAAATGACCGTTTTTTATGAATTAGTCGGAAGAAAGAGTGTGCTTAACTGGGAGGAAATTCTTTTTTGTTGCTAACACAGAAACCCTCGCAGGTACCTCTTTACGTCCTAGAAGTGGCAGAGTTTGAAAGGAGGTAGTGATGCTCAACATACACGGCAATGAACACCGCAAAACAGCCAGGTGCTTATGCCGGAGGAACCGTTAAGCTGGTAATTCCCTCAGGGGATGGAGATGAAGTAGACTGACCACCGGGATCAAAAGGCGTGGCACAGCTACGTCCGACAGTCAAATTTTCGATTTTCTAGTTCCCGTTGCGCTTTCCCGTGCGCTAAATGTAAGTTCTAGTGCAGTAGGTCGTGTCGATACTCATTAGTTTAACCTGAGTTTTTGAGGTTCTTGTTTATTTTTTAATTTTCATCGGAAAAATTAATCGCATTTTACAGAGTTCATCCGTGATTCATCCTTTACATGATTCGCCTGCCCCTTCTCCGTCTTCCGTTTCTTCTGAAAACCCCTTACCTACCCCGCCGCTTCACTCCCATGCCTCTTCATTCCCCTCCCCTTTATCTCTTCGTCGATAGGGTACTCATAAATCTGTCATTGTTGGAGAATTTTTAAAGCGTTTTTCAGCATTGCTTTCAAAGAAAATTTTGTATAATTTTATGTAATAAAATAAAATTTTTTTTTGATAATAAATTTTGCATAGTAAAACTTTATTTGCTTATAGTATATATAAGTTATGTATGTCTGTGTGTATATGCGCATGTGTAAGCACATGCAAATGAAGGAACGTATTATGCGTTTATGCTCGTAGCGCTTTTTTTAACTCCTCATCGAACCCCATTATTCTCTGCTTACCCTCTTTCTTAGACACATCATCGCTGTTTTCAGTATGGGGCGTAGCTGAAACTTTTTCTTGAAAAACATACAACTTTTGTTTTGCAGTTGGAATACGCCCAAGAACTCGTTTTAAATCAAATTTGGTGTTTGATTATTATTTGATATTAAATGTTGATTTTTTTTGCTGCGTTCAGGTAAAATATAAGTAGACATTAGCTAGCAATGAAATATATTGATAACCTATAAAATAGATGATTAAGATTTAGCAAAGATAAAGACTTTCCGATTCATTAAGTTGCATACGACGAGCTTGGATGGGCTTCGAATTACCGGTGCGAATGCTAGATCTAGAGAATCGGTTTAGACAGCGGGAATGTTCGGGCCTGGATATCTTTATAAATACAGTTGTTTGGATAATCGGTGGGCTTTCAGTGACAAACGTGCCGATTCTTGTAGCGTTTTGTTTAAGTAAATACTGGCAACTAATTTTGGTATTATTTTTGCTATGTTTCTCGGCCTGATCTTTCTGAAAAACTATGTAAATTACGTCTCTCTGGAGTTACCGACACACAGAATGTTTGTAGTGGAAGATTGCTAGTATGCTTATTTCAGCGCAAAATTTTGCATTTTCTTAAAATGAATAAAATTTCACAGATTGATAAGCTTGCAAAAGTTGCCTTTAATTTGTCCAAAATTTGTATCAGCGGTGACAGTGGGAACAGAAAAAAGAAAAAAGTTTTGTGCATATTTAGGATGGTAAGTAAATAGGTCGAGGAGAAGGAAGGGGGCGAGTGGAAGGGAAGAGGAGGGGACAGAAGTTGTAGTCAGTCGGTGAGTCCTTTTACGAGGATTCGCCTATTTGCAGCATGTCAAAAAGCAATTATTGCTAGCGCCCGAAATACTCAAATTGAAATATGTTTTGCATAAATGCATGCATAATTGCGAAGGACTTGGATGGCCCGCTCCCAAGCCCATACACAAATAGTTTCAAAGCTTCCTTAAATTTTGACTCTCTTTTATTATATCATAGTTACGATCCTTCCCTGTCAGTGCCTATTCATTTTTTTTAATGGAAATAAATAAGGTGGCTTCGCTTTATTTCGAGCTAAGGCGAGCGTATTCGGCATTCTTGAAAAAAAATACCATGAATACTAGGACTCATCTTTGTGAATGCGCCAAGCACTGGCCTAGATGTAGTGGATTTCGTTTTTCTTTTTTGCATTTGAAGCAAGCCAGTTCCATCTTCAATTCACACGGTAGAAAAAGTACTGCATAAGAAATTTTTTTGTAGCTAGTTTGGTTGTACTGCTGACATCCTTAGAATTTAACATATAACAGCTGGATAAAAACTTATCGTAGCTGATTAAGTATGAAAGTACGGAGGAAACATTTTGACAATAAAATCTAAAGGGAACAAATCAGAATTATGGAATTAAGTTGTAAAGGACGTGGTGGGGGAAAGGGAAGGGAAGGCGGAAAAAAAAGGAAAGTATGGGACCAAGATTTACCGTTTATGCGCTTAAAATTACCGCTAGTCTACCACCACTTACTTGCTTGAAACGACTACTAGTCTATTTTCCGAAACAATCTGCTGGTGTTTTCATTTGCTGTATGATTCTGTTCGGCCGTATCCTTTAATTTTCCCATGATTTACAGTATGCTTTGTATTTTGGCACATTTTCAGCAATGTTAAGGCTGGGGCAGCTTTCTTTTGAAATTCAAGTTCTTCAGAAAAACAGTATGCTAGCTGATTTAGCTCAGTCAAAAGTTTCTCAGTTTCAGTATTTCAGCCTAGCTGCTAGTGAACAAAACAGTAGTAGCACGCCATTCAACGAAATTGCTCATTTCTTCCGGACTGAATGGATGGAGGAAGGATGAGTGGAAGGAATTTTTTTGTGCTTCAGAGAATTATTATGCGTTTAACTGGCCACTTCAAACTGCGCATTTGAGACGTACTTAAGTAGGAGAGAGAGAGCCCCCTCCCCCTCTTCCCGCTCCGTCATTTCATCCTCTTCTACTCCCTCTGCTGAATGGCCGGAATTGGTTGAAGTTTTGCTCTCAGTTGCTGCTGCTGCTACTGTTAATACTTATTGTTGTAAAAGCCTAAAATTAGCTTCATTTCTTCTTAAATTTCCCAAACAGCGCTTTTTTCTGCTCTGAAATTTAATGCTTTAGGCTATTCGTTTTGAGCATCAATGGCGAGCAACTAAACTATTTACCTTCTTGAATAACATAAAAAACTAATTGCGAGCAGTCGTCACGAGGTAAACGAGATGCTGCAGGAGCGCAACAAAGCAAATAAGGAAGTTGGCCTAAAAATTGACGCGTTAACATAAACAAGAATGTATGAGGAAAAAAAAATGAATCTTCTGCTCATTTTTGTCAATATGCAAAGAACATTATTTAGCATTCTGAGCTAAATCAAAAGCTTTCGATTCTCTTTTCTGCTTTTTGGTGCAGTTTAGTGCTGAGCCGGTGTGCTTGCGCAGGAGGAATTTCTGCAGTGCTTTGGCAAATTTTCACTTATTCTTGGTTAGATTTTCCTGGATTTTGCGCGCGTACGTTCATTTTTGTATGCGTGTGTATGTGAGTCTTTGTGTTTGTGTATGTGTTCCGTGTAATGTGGTTTGTATGTGAGTGTCTGTTTGCCTTGGAAAATGTGTGATAGCTGGAAAGGTGATGTGTGCTGGGCAAGTTTTGGCTCCAGGAAGTCGCTGCTTGTCGGCGGTGGCTCGAAGTTTGCTGATGGTGAGGTGTGCAGACGCATACACGCACATACCTTGCTTTAATTAATGGCAGCTTGAAGAAGAAGTCATCCGGTGGTCGCTGCTCTTCTTTGCCAGGTGGATTTCCCTCCGTCCCTCACCAGCGCCCGTTCCTCTGTCGCTATCCCGAGCCCTCATGTGCACACAAGAACCAGTCACAGACGTCTGCGCACTGGCGTCGCCACCTGTTGTTCCTCCAGTGTTTTTTTGCATGTGACTGCTTTATGTTGATTTCATCGAAATACCAGTTTCTTCAAAATCAGTCGTTTTTCGGCTTTTTCTTCAAAAAGCAAAATAATAGGTTCGGATTATCGGATAAGAATTATTAAGTAACGACGGTCAGGACCACCAGCAAGTTGACCACCAGGTGATCCAATACCGGACAAAGCAAATGGAAGAATTGTCAGCTGGAGGAAGATTCCATGAACTGTAGCTGAACAATGTAAAATTTAACTATTAGTTAAAAAATATCTTTGTTATATGATGCAAAAAATTTATCAGTTACCAAAGGAAGCCAAGCTTTTTGTATCATTCGAGCAATTCCCAGGCTGCAGTAGTTCCGTGCTAATTCAGGAATACTGTCGCTTGTCAGCAGTTTTGATGGTATTATTTTTTCTTGAATTTATTGTTTTTCCATAACAGTAGCGTTTGCAAGTCGGAGAATTCTTGAGCAACACGAATGCAAGGATAAAATCTCCAGGATATGCATATAGGTGCTAATTAGTTTGACAAAAATGGCGTGATCTGTTCGTAGCACTTTTTACTTCAGCAAGCCCTATTTCATGTGCTAATTGGTCACGTAAGAAGGTGCTTTAGTGTGTAATATTTTAGGAATTGCCTCTATACTCATGTTGTTAAACCAACACAAATCAGCACTTATTTTACTACTTTTAACACTTTTTTTCATTATTTTTCTCTTTTCTTCATCGATAAAGTAGCTAGCAGCTTTCCTATTTTTCCCTGTTTTGGATTTTATTTTTTGCATCCAATTAACTCTGTATTGGCTTCCAGGTAATCTTTTTCACCATATTGGCGGTCTTCCCTGCGTTCTTTTTACATTGTTTGAGTACCTTTCAGTAATGTACTTTGTTGATTCTCAATCCTCCTAGCGTTCATTGTTTTGATAACATCGCGCATTTCAGTCGCATTAATTCACTGAAACAAACTTGCTACAACTTGGTGACACCATTCACACATCACTCCGCGACTGTTTTTTTTTTTGGACTTTTGTTAACATCCACAGCGTAGAAATTCCATTGCAGTAATGTTACCAATATGATAGGCGCATCTTTTCACTCATGAAAGCAGACTAAGATAAATAACATGATAGTCCGAACAGTAAGTCGCTGTTGGTTTCCCATGTTAGTGACGTAGCTGTTGCGTCTCGATATCACCGGGGCAGCTGTTCCTGTGGTGATACTACAACAGATAATCTTTACTGTTCTGAATAATGCTTGTTTAAGACGTGGAAATTTGTATGTAGAGTTGATTCATAGATTGTTTGATCAGCAAAAAAATTTAGCCAGGAAGGATAGGAAGCTGAAAATTTGCAGGCAGTTAGCTGCCTTCTTCTGTAGTCCAAAAAAATTAGTACTGGATTTGTGATTTTATGGAAGAAAGTTTTTGTGAGTCTCTTTTTTTGCCTTTACGCAATTAAGGAATTCATATTGATAAAACCCTGCCCGAGTTACAAGTATTTCCAGTAATCAAATAGGCTATTACCTTATCATTCGATATAGAGACGACTTCTGAATACAAAGACTGTCCAGACAACCGGTGTGAGTTTCCCATGCTGGTGATGTTACTGGAATCGGTAATATAAAGACGGAATTCTCCTAGACATTCCAGTTGGCATACAGTTGTAATATCAGCCTTCTGAATTCACTACCGAATTCCAAGTTATTGAATTAAGACGTATATGACTTAATGGACCGAAACGTCTTATCTCACTCCTACTTTCTTTCCTCATTCTGTTATTTTATGCTGTAATCTATCGCGCTTCGCCATTTAGGCTTCCAGGGTCAACCTGGCTGTCGGCTTATGATCGTACCA